>CM046457.1:62545070-62793632 GCA_025506515.1 Flaveria trinervia
CAAAACAATTTGGATTCAAACCAATTTTTCATTAAAAAACCTCAAACCGTTTTTTACACTGGCTTAACCGGTTTTTTATGCCGGATCTCAAACCCGTATACAAACCACCAGTTCGAGTTGGTTAAAAACAGGTTTGGCTCAAACCGAGTTTTTCTAAACTGGTTCGGTTTTTTTTTTCAAACAGGTTTTTTTTACACCTCTACTTATAGGCACTTCGACAATTATTATCCTGATATTTTCTAATGGTAATCGGACCGTATAAATGAAACCAGCTGTTTGACATCTATTATTTTTATACATATATTTCATAGCAATACAATTATGTATGTGTACTATAATCATATCTTTAGCATCTTATAGAAATTTAAAAGAAAAGTTTGTTCAAACGCCAAAACTGGTAAAACCAGACAGTCCAACTGACCAACCCAAGCCAACCGGTTTGACTGGTCGGTTCCCAAACCATAGTTGACAGTTCCGCCTAGAATTTTCATCAAGATCAGATCGGCCAATACAGATCAAGAGCACCTCTACTGTTTTCACATCGCTTAGGGGCAAAATGCCAACCTAACTGCTGGTGCTATCAGCCAGAAGAATAAAACACTACAAACCAACATTGAAAACCGAAGGACAACAATACAAAGCATAACAAACCATTACTTCATTAGTGTTTCAAACAAACATAAAGTCTTCAAAATCTACAGACAATGTTTCAGATAGTTCTTCATGTATGTTATGATTGTTGTACTTTCAGTAACGCTTGATGCAACATGTCGATGAATTGGTTATCCTGCAAAGAAATTAGAAAAACAATCCAAGAGCTTGAATTTCTGAGAGAAATTGATTATAAAAAACTGAAAAATTAAAAAAAAATCAAATTTTTTTAGTATTCTTGATTATTCAACTGTTTGGTCCCTAAAGCCAAAATGCAGGTCTTAAAAGCATGATATTAAGCAATTTGGATCCACTTATTAGATTTTGGGTTTGATTGGGTGAAGCAGCATATTAAAATAGGGCCAAAACTTATTATATAAATTAGTTAATGGGTTTGATTGGGTGAAGCAGCATATTAAAATAGGGCCAAAAATTATTATATAAATTAGTTAAGTGTTAAAAGCGCTGAGGTTATAACAGGTTGGGTTGATCCATTAACATTTTTATCCTTTACATAAAATTTGTAAATAGGTAAAGAATTAAATATGGTTACAAACTACAGTATTAAAATACTCATACAATGATAGAACAACTTAGGAGAGGTCAGCGTTGAATACTTTTGATGCGCCAAACGTTATTTTTAGTAATAAATAGAAAATTTAGGGATAGCAAACTCATTTTCACTTGTTTCCAAACCCCAACCCACCTATTTTGCTCCTCCAACGATAACTATGTTTCATAAAGCTGACTACTTCACACAGTAGATTAGATTTCAATACCTGTGAAAGCAATACAAGCGCATCTCGGACTTTTTCTCTGGTCAATGGTCCATAATATTGACCAGGAGCAGAACTTGGAGTGAGTGATGGTGGTGGTGTCGGTGGCGGGAATGGCTGAAGCAAGGGAATACCAACACCTCTTTGCGTATTTAGTGGTGGCTGAAGGGTGGCAACTGGCACAGATGTTGAAGGCTGTCTCATCAACGGAGCGGAGGAAGAAGATGGTGTAAAGAAAGAAAGAGGTTTAATAAGATTAGTCAAATGATTGCTGCTGGTGACTGGGTCAACACTGTCTTGAGCTGGCATTTGTGTGGCGGATGAAGGGATCTGCAATGGTGGATTGTTGACCGCAGCTGACGGTGCATCACGAGAAGGCAAAGGAATTGTGGTTGAATTATGATAGGGTTGCATCGAATTAACTGGATTTTGAGCATTATTATGTCCCAAATTCATAGAAGTCTGCATTGACAAAATTTAATGTACAAATAAGTCACATGTGGTAAAAAGCATGCATAACATCCACAGATGCACACACACCACAAATTAAAACCTCTTTCCAATCCAATTCACATACTAGCATATATCATAGAAAAACACTTAGCGGCATGTTTGGATTTGGCGTTTAGAATTGATGATCTGAGGGCCACGACTTAAAATCATAGTAATCAGATTTTTATGTTTGGCTTACAAAGATATTGTACCTTGAGTGCGTGATTAGTTAGGGGTCAAATAATCAGTTTCAACAAACCAGACAATTTACCTATGCACCCTTCTTTTAGTGTAAGCAGGGGACTTTTACTGCCATTTCACACAGCTGATCATAATGTCCATAAAAGTGCCCCTTTTGGTCATTTTATCTAATGTCTTCAAGAACCAGAAAGTTACAAACACTCATAGCATTAATGCCAAAACTAATTCAACATGCTTTCTCATTTAGTCATTTTGCACGAAAGAGTAACCTGACCAAATTTTAGCATATTAAAGTCCCTTAACTTGTTAAATTTATATTAACCTATAAAACTAATATTAAATCCCAGTTACTTAAAATCTGAAACTTATGTGGAGGCCACATAGACCATTTGACGACACGGATGCGACACAAACTCTTTTGCTGACAGTGGATTATTTTTTGATGTCAGGATTCCAAGGCATGATAGTGTTTGTTAGGGTCAATAAAAGAGACTGGGATCCACCTTAGAAAAAAAAACATCCAAAACATATAATGATTTTGCAAGTAACCAGCATTTGCTATTTGTTTCATTTAACAGGTTGGTATGAATTTAACAAGTCCCAGGACTCCGGTGAGTCAAAAAATCAGTCGAAACCTTTTGCAGCAAAACAAAAGGTATGTTGGTTTTTTCTGATATCATCCTTAATTCATCATCAGAACTTCAAAGTTCAAATAACAGAAGCACATGCAAACACTAATTTTAGCAGCCTGTTCTACAAAACCTATTATTTTATTCTGGTCATTTATTGTCACATAATCATATTTCAAAACACACATATCCAAACATCACTCTGAAAGTGATAAATTCAACTTAAAAATAAAAAGATATTGTCCAAATCTATCACAGAACATCAAACATGGTCCACCATATGCAGCAACCAGAAATTAAAGATATATGTTGATAGAGACATACATTAAAGAAGTTGACAAATGAAGAATCCTCAGGTACATCTGTAGGTCGAGAGGCAGACAACCCTGGCTCCAGTGGTCCTTCGATTACAGCAGAGGTAGGTACTGCTTCAAGTTCCTCAAACTCACTACACAAGAAAACCATGAATTATTTAAAAAATTGTAGGGATGTAAATATATGACTATATGAGGGTCAAAGACAGAATTAAGAACTAATCCAGTGTTGTAAAAATTGGCCTAATCGGCCGATTAATCGCTAGTTGGCTGGTGACCTTGGCAATTCCATGTATTTGGTGGATAAAATCGGTCGTAGTCGGTAAAAAATGGACCTAATCAGTCCTAATCAGCCCAAATTAGTCCTAATCGGTGGTTAGATTCTGGCCTGATTCAGGCCACATTTTGGCCAGATTCCAGCCAAATGTTGAAATTTCGATCAAACTTTGATGTAAATTTTGGTAAAATGTGTGTATGTATATAAATTTGAACATTTTAATATAATCACATACAAATGTGTGTGTGTTATATATAACTGAAATTTATATATAAAAATTCCAATCAGATTATCGCTAGTCGGTACCCCACCACTCGACTAGTGCCTAGCGATTTTTACAATACTGAACTAACCAACTAAAGGTGGTACAATCTGTTTACTTATAAGGAGGTCAATTCAAGTTATATTTTATCTCAAATGGCTCAAACCGCTAAATTCGCAAAAAAAATTGGTTCATAAAAGGGAGACAAGTCAAACAAATGCACATAGCTTCTTAAATCATTTAATAAAAAATAGATTATAGAAAATACTCACTATTTAGTTATAAAAACTAAATATTTTGGACAAATTTTTTTGGGTCAATCCATTCGAACCCGTGGCTTTATGTGACAACTTATGGATTAAAAGAAAAATGCACTCAAAAGGGAACTTTGAAAAGCATAAAATTATCAAAGATCTGCACTTTGGCATCCAATATGGAGAAGAAAAAAACTACCACAAAGAGCAACAATATGCATATTGAAATAGATTCAGATTATACATCATTATAATACTAGCTACCTTTTGTTCACTTTCTGCTTTGGGGGAACCTTTGAATATGCACCAAGTATCCTGAAAAATAAAAAAGAAAGATAATGAACAAGTATATTTATGCCAACTGAATTCAAATATATCATAAAATACCTGTATTAATGAGAACTATGACCTACTGATAAATCATTGACAAATACAAAAAAGTTTAACTAAATCTCTTTATGCCGATAATTACAGGTGTATACAATATGTATTTAGGTGATAGACTTTATGTTTCATGGCTTGGTTAACTAACATAAACAACTGGTTGTACCATACCAGAGTCATTGTAGTCAGATTCAAGTAACAGATATCATGCATCTAATATTAATAAAGGGAACTAAAGAGTAAAGCTAGGCAACTAGCATAGAAACAATAAAAAAAAATTGTACCTAGTAAAGAGGTTTGCAACATCCTCACACTCACGTGTATTGTAGAACCAAATACCATTCACTTCTTGAGAAGCATTTCGATACAGCAGATATGGAACTTGAAGTTCAAACTCAAAATCTCCCAACAAATTCTCCACAAGGTTTTCTGTTATTTATAAAAATATGTCAAAAATCTTAATACTAGAACACTGATATGCAAGTATGCAACCACATTTGTACTCTTACAAAAGATAAATAATTATAATTTGCTACAACAGATAAGCTTAATGTATATACTTGCTCGACAATTTCACACCACTTAGAAGTGAATATTTTGAAGTTCTTCATGCTTCTTGTTTAACTTTATATCAATGTCATTCAATGAGATAGAAACAAAAATCAAATAACAAAAACCAAAAAAAGCTTGCCTGTACTTCGTCGATTCATTACTATAAACTGGAACCTCGGCTGCGTGTTCCTGTAATTACAGTGAAGATTATGACATATTAGATCGATTAGTTTTAAATCTCCACATAAAGTAATCAATCACAAAACTTGTTCCTATTTCTAAATTTTAATATGACCAATAAAGGAGTTCAATATTTAGTGTCATTAACTTATCATGCATACAAGACATTAGACATTATCAGTCATGATGAATTTAAAGCCTTGGAAAATACAATTTGTGTAAAATAATAATAAATTAACTACAACCTCTTAACCACAAAGAGAGACCCTTCAACATCCTTGCGACTCTGAGAAACCAAAAAAGAAACAAATAAGAAATGAAGTTCAGAAACATGTTACCCAAAAATCACTTTCATGAGATAGTTGCAAATTATCTTTTATGTTCTAAGTTTAGGCTCAAATTTAAGATCAATATATGCTGAAATACACAAGATTTATATAGCTAAACTTCTCTCTGTAGCTTCAATATCAAGCAAATTTCAGTGTCAGTTAAGAAGATGTATCTTTTAGTCTTTGCTATATGATAACATATGATAGGTGTGAGTGTGTGACTACCAGGATTCCAAGAACATACTGAATCATACACAAGAATTAAAATGAATTTGGGGCTTGATTTTGTTAGATAGGATTAAAGAGAGTTACATATTCACACATTAGAAAGTGTTCAACATGTAAAGCCATAATATGGAAGTTTAAATTAATGAGAATTGATTGGAATTCCCAAATGTGATGAGAAACCTAATTAGATTCAGATTCCCTACACGTATCTTTAGGAGGTGTGGAAACTTTCACTATCATGTGCAATCTGATTCCTCCCTATATACACGAGGTATGATAAATTAACGGTTGACTGATAGAGATGTTTCCTAATAGTAGTTTCTTATCCAATATATCATTAGTGGTTTAGAGCTTTGTGAAGTATGCCAACATGATGCACAAAAAGCAAAGTGACAGGAACAAACATTGATCTGTTGAGACTTGAGAAGTCAATATTGTTTGTAGCTCACTCGAATCTCACTAGCTCATCGTGAAACACAGCAATAACAATTAAACTAAAACGATTCAAGGTCCTGATTTTAAATCAGAAAGTTGGGATGATATGCAAAGTCCAGGTAAGAAATAGAAACACATTTGAGTGTTGCAATATAAATGTTAAATTAGCAAACTAGATGGAAGCACTGCATACACATAGTAAAGAGGTGAAGACTTCAATGTCATTCAAACATATTACCCAGATCTGTTGATCCTCATTCAGTAATCCATATACAATTCCTTTTAGTTTTTACAAATTCTAACATCACAACTCCTCTATTCATTCAATCCCAATTTGACTGGAAGCCTGAAAATCAAATATTGGCACACCTATATGGCTATATCTAACATTACAGAAGTTAATTAACAATCACGTATTCAATCACAGTTGCAATAGGAGTATATGTTAAACCGATTCATTTCAGCGCCATCAGCTAATCAGCTAAAACCAATAACATGAGGGAAAACAATAACCTAATTAGCATAATCCTAATTCGCTATAAAAACCTAACGATTTAGAGTCGCTCAGTTAACAATAGATAACAGGGCGAAAAACAATAACCTAAACAGCATAAATCCTTTACCTTATTCCAAAAACCTAACGATTAACAGCTGAAACCATAATCAACTACAAACACGTATCCCTAAATCGAAAATCAGAGTTAACAGATAGGAAGAAATGCAAACCCATTGATTAAGCTCGACGTTGAATTCGTAGAAGGTGACATGAGCAGCGGTGATTAAGATCTCCTCGATGTATGGATCCATCCTCTGAAGGACGGTGAGATTGAGGATCTTCGTACTGTTTTGGTCGAGATTGGGCATTAATTTCCCACTTTGAGACATTTTTGCTGGTGATTGAGGGTTCGAGATCGATCAATTGAAACCCTAAACCCAGGTGGTAGATGAACACCGAGAAGAATATAGAGATTATTGTGTGTTTGTGAATAAGGAGATCTACGCTTACTTTATTTACAATCCTTTTGTTTCAAGTGTGTTTATCGTATTAGATTATATGTTTTTAAAGCGTGTTATTATTCGGTGGATGTTTGGAAATCAATAAACGCTTCAGTTAGAATTTGAGGTAATATATTTTTTTATGAATTGGATATCTTTTTACTTACGTGTATGTGTTGTTTATGTATGTGCTTTCGGTTCATGCTTAGTTTTAGTTCTTTTGAATTGTTGGTGGACTCGAGTGTTCATGTGAAGGGTTGTCATGAAATAAAAGCTAAACACTAATGGTCGTATTAATTTATGTTTATTAGACCATCACCAAGGCATTGTTCGTGAAAGTGTCATTTACTGTTTGTCTTCATTCCTATAAAAATATCAGAGAGAAGTCCGTCTCTTTTTCACATAATGGTCACATTAAAACTTTCTTATTTTTTCACTTTCATAAAGTCTTTTTCTTTCAACTATAATCACTTTCTAAATATTTTTAATTACTCATATAAACATCGCATCAATATAAATATTTTTAAATTACTCATATATTTTTAAATAATCACTTTCTAAATATTTTTAAATTAATTTAAAAAATATAAATAAAAACATCGCATGATTTCCCCTCTTCCTCGTTACTTCTTCTTTCTCGATCTATAACTGTTTTCTTCATCAATGCAAAGTGCTTTGTGTGATGGGGTATTTCTTAGGGTGATGGGGGCACAAATATCATCATGCCTCAACCGTGTGCCCCAACATGGCATAGCAACACTGTTGCAAGCAAATAAACATGCCTAATGACATGTTAGATTGGTGTGTTCTTGAGGGTATGATGTGACAACATCATTGCCATCAAATTTGATTGGTTGGTGTATTATAAAAAAATTAATATATGACATGAATGTCCTCTTCACCTTTAAATACTTTCATGCTATGTGCAGGTTGGTTGGGAATTGTCGTTTGTCTAATGAGACATTGTTAAATTTGAGATTAATGATACTAACTAAATAAGGTGATTAAAATTAAGGTAGTTTTTTTAACTAGAGATAAACTTGTACACATGTAAAGTTGAAGAATGATTGTAAAAACAAAAAAATTGTGTATAGCGCTAAAATTATGGAAATTTTATGGGTTGAGTGAGGATTTAGATAAAACATAAATAACAAATGATCATTATCCAAACTAATTAAGTTAAATTACTCATGATATGTAAATTTTATGACATGTAAATTTTGTAAGATCATAAATTTAAGTTTCACTCTAAGCAATTTGTTTAGAGTTAACCATTGAGTTTTTTTAATAATAAGTTTCCTCTGAGGAAGTTAAGTGTGCAATCATGGCTGGGAAACAAAAAAATAAACCCAATCAAGATAATAACATCTATTCTTCAAAGCAGGATCGCATATTTGTCACTAAAAAAAATAAAACATAAATTGAGTTCAAATAACTCTCAAGGGACTGTTCTTAAAATTTTGGAACATAACATGAAGGTCCTAAATTATAGGTAACAAGATGGAAAAAAATAAACAGTTCTAGTGTCTCCAAATGTAAGAAAAAAGTAGCAAAACCGCAAACAAGCTCTTTTGACCTAGTATCCACCTTTGAGATCGTTGACAACATCATATGGTATTGGAGTAACGGTCTCTAGCGTTGTACCTTCAACCATAAACCCAGGTTTTGGTCCCAAAGGTTGTCTTTTGGTGCTAATGACTACGCCCTTGGCCTTGGCGTCGGCTTTGAGTTGATCGTTCTTCTTGATCCTTGCTTGAACTCTTCGGTGCACCTAGATGGCATCACATGCTCAATACGCACATGAATCCTCTTTTTGATGATTCTGTTTCCAACCTGCATAAACCAATACAATATCATTTAGGTAAATATAATAGGCAAAATAGATCCGGGTTAAAATTAGTCATTTTTGTACAGAACAAACAGAGTGTGTTGATACTTGATACAACCAGTTTTTTGGAAGGTGGAATGGTATGCACCATTACAATAGAATGAATCCAACATGATAACTTGTTAACCACACAAGACAAAAGAAAACTCCTAACCTTTTTAAAATACATATATCAAACAACATACTTGAATGGTGTTACTGGTGTATGTTTCATTACAAATGCTAACCAAACATAATAACAGCATCCAATGGGTCAATCCAATCAGTAACATTATAACTATATAAATCCTTAAATCTTTAAAGTAACATACATAACAGTGTCGATTAGAAAAAGTTGTAGCAAAAACAAAGCTTGATCCGCCCATAACTCCTAATAAAAACATCTTAATAGATTCAAGATTGTCATAAACCACTACAGCAATCAAAGTCATGTTACAGACTTACAGAAATCAGGCTTCCGCTTCAGCCCAGCCTAAGTTGACGTTTCTTGTTCTTAAGGTTGTAAAACCTAATCTATTTAGTATACATAGCCGTGCAGCCGTGCAGCCGTGCAGCCGTGCAGCCGTGCAGCCGTGCAGCCGTGCAGCCGTGCAGCCGTGCAGCCGTGCAGCCGTGCAGCCGTGCAGCCGTGCAGCCGTGCAGCCGTGCAGCCGTGCAGCCGTGCAGCCGTGCAGCCGTGCAGCCGTGCAGCCGTGCAGCCGTGCAGCCGTGCAGCCGTGCAGCCGTGCAGCCGTGCAGCGTGCAGCCGTGCAGCCGTGCAGCCGTGCAGCCGTGCAGCCGTGCAGCCGTGCAGCCGTGCAGCCGTGCAGCCGTGCAGCCGTGCAGCCGTGCAGCCGTGCAGCCGTGCAGCCGTGCAGCCGTGCAGCCGTGCAGCCGTGCAGCCGTGCAGCCGTGCAGGTATTTTGTAAACCTTGTGTACACCTAAGTAATAAAAAAACCTTAATTGCAGTACAGAAGACATAAATCACATCAACCAAACAAATTTAGATCTTTGTTGTTTACGTTTCCGCAGTTGATTGTTCATGTGTGCACGCGTAATAACCGATCTCCAATTTAAGCCCAAACCGCCAAGTTCAGCTCGCTTGCACTCCTACAGTTACTTCTCTAACAAATTAAATCTTTATAAGTTACTGTAACTTAGAACCTAAATTCTAACACCAAGTGAACAAAACAGCTTCTGCAATAAGCCTATAACAATCACTTCTCTAAAAACCAAATACCACTTAAGTTAACATAACCAAATCATAAACCCTCACACCAAGAGCACATACCACAAACCCTAAATCCAAACTTCTCTAAAAACCCAAATTTCCTACAACATTTCTATACCCACCCCCCAATTCTCACACCTAAACAATTCACACACCTTCAACAACTAGCTAATGCATTCACATATCCATCTAAATTCCAACATACAACTTCAAACAGATCTAGTAAAAAACAGAAAACTCAACCTGTTTGTTCATTTCAACACCAATGGCCCTTTTGGTAACGTTCCACACCTGACCAGTGCGCCCATGGTAGAACTTATGCGGCATACCTTTGTGCACAGCACCATTCACCTTGATATCGACGTAATCACCGACGTGATAAGTTCTGAGGTAGGTTGAAAGATGAATTGTACCCTTCTTCCTGAATCCTCTGGCGAACAAATCCCTTGTTCTTGACCTTAATCCATGTCCGGCCGGCATCTTTTCCGACGATCGGCGGAGGGTAGTGGTTGTAGAGACGAGGGTTTTGAAACCCTAGATGATGTGTGTGTGTGTTTTAAAGAGGGGTGTGGTGTTTGATTAGGGTTTGTGGTTATTGGGCTTTTTGGTGTTGTTTGGGTCTAACGGGCTAGACTTGCAAAAAAAAAAACCGGGTACGACCCGACCCGGTGTACCCGACCCGGACCCAGGGTCCGGGTACAATCCTGGTACGGGGTGTACCCGATTCGTACCCGAAATAAACCAGTGGTTTCAACCCGGTTTGGGATTTTTTTGGATTTCTAAAACCCGACTCTACCCGGACCCGAACCCGACCCGGTCTAAACCCGAAGTGAACCTAGTATTGGACCCGATATTGAACCCGGTATTGGACATAAAAAAAATAAAAAAAATAAAAAAAAAATAAACTAAACCCGGTATTGAACCCGGTTCCGGACCCGACCCGACCCTACCCGGGTATGGTGGGTAGGGTTTCCCGCAAGTGAACCCGACCCGAACCCGTACCCGGGTTCACCAATACCCAGGTACAAAAAAACCCGACTGGACCGAACCCGGTTTGAACCCGGTTCCGGGTCCGACCCAAACCGATTTGTGCATGCCTATAACGGGCTAACCTTTGGGGTTTCACTAAAATTGGTGAAAAGAATCCGGTTTCGGGTTTGGACTCGCGTATTTTATCTGGAATTGGTTTCGGTTTCTTTCAGTAGAGAGTGGAACCGATCCTTATTCGAGAAAACTGCTGGCTTCAAACTGAGTACGTTATCGTTAAACACGATGACCACACGTTGACGTGAGGATTACACATTGTTTCAATGTGTTGTTACTCTATAAAACCTGACATTTCAACGTTGTTGGTGAACAAAGGTGTCTAGGAAGTGGTATTTGGCAATAATGGTCGATTGTATTTATGAATTTACAATCGACGGTGATTATTTCTCCCTTGATATGTACGATACAACTTTCTCTTTTATTGATTGAATGGACAGTTTTTTAAGGTCACTCATTTTGTAATTATTCTTAGTCAAGTTTTTTTATTTGTATTTAGGGATGCAAACGAGTCGAGCAAAACCTGAACTCATATGGGCTACAACTCATTTGACTTAAGAGAGCTTGAGCTTGGCTTGTTTTGAGGTTTATTTAAAGCTCGAGCCTGACTTGTTTTGATGTTTATTTTTAAAGCTCGAGCCCGAATTGTTTTGATGTTTATTTTTAAAACTTGAGCCTGGCTTGTTTTGCGGTTTATTTTTAAAGCTCGAGTCTGGTTGTTTTGAGGTTTATTTTTAAAGCTCGAGTCTGGCTTGTTTTGAGGTTCGTCGTGTAAAATACTTTTTAAGCTTGAGCTCGGCTTGGAGTCTACTTGTATATTAACAGATTCTTAGTTTTTAATATTATATATAACTATAGTTATATTGTGTGTATATAACATTTATACATATTATTTAAATGATTTTATCTTGCTTTTACATATAATAATAATTTCATATAAATATATTTAATAGACTAAATAAAAATATATAAGTAGCTCGGACTCGATAAGGCACGGCTCATATTAAATCTTTTATCGATCCGATCTCGAATAGTTTACAAACAGATTGATTCTTTTTCACCCATAAAATACTAAATAGTTTTTCTATCATCTACAATCATGAAGCTTAAAACGTATTAGTGATATACGAGATCGGGTGAAAACTCAATCAGGCAGAGATCGAGTGGCCCATGATTTCTGGATCATGATTTAAACCGGTTCCGTATAAATCCGGTTTCGGCTGTGGTTGGTTCGAGTCAAACCGGTTTTCAATTGAAACCGGTTCGGTTCCGGTTTGCGCTTGCCTTTCGAGTTTCTACTCAACCGCTCATGAACTGCAGAATGATCATTGTGTGTGTCAGTGGTGCGTCATCGAAAATCAAACTCCGTACGTTGATTGTTCATCTTCGTTTATTCGTTAAATCATTCAGCTATCATGATTCTAGGTTTTGATATGATCACACAAGCTGATTTTGAGTTGTTTGGTTGTTTTTCGCTTTGTGTTTTTGAATGCAGGACAAAGGAGAACGAACTATTGCTCCAGTTTAAGCTAACGAATTAACGATACTACTGCGGTATGATTTGATTTTATGATTAATTGATTCGTACTCTGTTTACTCGTGTTATTAATGTGTTATCTGCGAGTGAATAGAAACTGAATGATTATAGTTATGGTTTATAAATTTACATGTTTTAGTGAGTTTGGAATTGAAAACCATTACAATAGGGTTCTATGTTAATCATAGGTTTAAATTTGAGTGATGGAGGTCTTGTTTGTAGGAAGAGTTTGATTGGTTTATATGCTAAGGGTGTTGTATACTTGTATATGTATTATGATTTATGTCATTAGTGCTTGTGGATTGTGCATTAGGCTGTGTGTTATACCGCCATGAGAGGAGGGGCGTGAAGACCACCTTAGCTCTCATGGGCGTGGAACAACACCCCTTCGGGGTGTAAAGCTGGGTGTTGAAGAAGAGCCGTGAGCCGTGTTGGGGCAAATGTTGAAAGGTATAACACATAGCCTTAGGTGCAATTTGTTTCATATGTGGCCTTTAAAGAGTTGATACATCTGCAACAGTCGAATGCAAGATCAATAAATGGCCCGAGCCTTGTCCTCTATGTCAACCAGCCCCTTGGGTTTACACTTTATAGGAGTAAAGTTAATCTGCATTGTCTGATAACCTAGCAGTTTTAGTGATCCGATTCTAGAATTTACAATGATGATTACTACAGTCTAAAAAGTGGAAGGAAACTGTTGAATTAATAGATATTAACTAGGAGAAGGGAATGTGTAAAATGTAACTAACTCTACATTTACCACGGTCGCTGGCGCGAGGCATGTGAAGAACAGTTTGAATAGTCCCATCAAGTTCATAACCATTAACCCCTTATTATAATGGTATCATATTTACAGTGTAGTCAAAAGTCAAAACATGATTGACGATTACTTTACTATATATTGTTTTGTAATGGAGGTTTCAGATTTTCTACTGCTCACATTTTCATTGTATTAAAGTATTTACACAGTTGCACTTTCATTTAAACTAATAAGTGTCAAGGGGATTGCAGGACAGGCAGAGAGAAATGTTGGAAATACTATTTGCTTGAAAAATTAAAGGCATAGCTACCTATATAGGGCTATGTTTGTTAGAATTGTTTTACCTCATGAGCATGAACTCTGATAGCAGCCATATGCCCATATCTTTAACAGAACTGCAGTGTTAACTTTATTTACTTCATCCATCTGGAAACCAATGCAACGTTTGACTTCAGACACATAGTTTAATGAGCGTCGATCATTGGTCAGATTTTTAAAATGGATCTTAAAAGAATAATATATAGAACTTAGTGAAAATCATTGTTATGTGATCATGCAATGATTACCAATGGAAAAGAAAGTAAATTCTGATTCCAATTTAACACAAAAGGGAACTGTATATAATGTTTCAAGACAACCGAAAAGGGAATTTGTTGTGTTTATTAGGTGACTGAGGGAGTAACATCTTATTATAAGGGGATATGTGTCTAACTATGGTGTTCATTACTTAAGAAAACCAAAACAATTAAAAAGAATTCTTACTTTAGGAGGTTGATTGTTCTTAAGAGAGAAGAATAGAGAAAAGTATTATTGTACTTTCACACTTTCTCTAATTAAGTACTCATAAAAGGATTTCTTTAATCAGTCACAATACTTAAACAATCATTCTCCTATTTATCACCTCATCCATGCCTAAATTTAATCAAATCTTCTTCCAATAATCATCGATAAGAAATGAAATGATTACTATTATGCCTGGCACATTATTCTTCATTTATCCTCTTATTGCTATTATCTTAGTTCCTTGACTTACAATTGGATGAAAACAGTGTGTTATGAGAGTATAAATATGACTTCCATTTTGTCGAAATGACTAATTTCGTTTGTTTTGTTTTTTAATGTAGGCAGGCTGTGCCGCTGTGGTTCAGGTGGAATGCGAAGTGTCTTAAATGGTTTAACCACGTGTTTTGTGTATGTTTATATCTAGTCTGGACCAGGGTGGGGATTTTTAGTTCTGTATATAGTTTAACTTGTGTTAATGAACACCATAAATTCAGAAGCATGTCAAGGGACAAACACGACTTCCGTTTGTCATATGGGTACTTCTGCAGTTGTTTTGTTGTGGAACTAAGATAACACGTTTAATACTGATTTAATTAGGAAGTGGAACAGTTAGATATAAAGCCTCCCATTACGTGATATGACATCAAGTTCGTTATATTAACATTTCTTTTGTGTAGAACATATAATTGATAGCACTCAAATTCAGCCCAACAGCTGGGCCTGTCTAATGGTCATGGGATCAAAAATTTCAAACCTTATATATTTCAAATTCGAGAAACTGGTTTATTTTGTGAAGATGAATGGTTACGACTTGTGAGATCAAAATTTGTTAGTTTTTGTGCATGAACTTGCATGCTAAAAGCTAAACTTGTTTGGTTTGTATCTCTTACTGCCAATTTGCCATTAGTCGACATTGGTTTGATATCTTTCACAACTGAATCTATTCACAATGTCAATTGATAGTCAATATTTGTTTATAGTGCGATTTCATATATTTCTTATCAATGTCTAAAGTTTCACATAATATCCTTCTAGCTCTTAATAGTTTTCTTAATCTTAAAGAAGACTAGCTAAAAGTATTAGATTTATCTATTCCATAGTAAATAGATAAAATAACTCACTTACAAACAGAGAGAATATTATGTGTGTGATGAATCCCCGTAATAATGTTGGTTTCTTATGTTTATATAGTGAATTCTATGATACCAGAAGTTTATATGCTAAATTATAAGGGTATATATATGAAATTTTGAACTTTTCAAAGGATATAAATATATAATGAAATGATATCTTACTTTTTAAACTGGGAGTGATAAAATAAGATCATTTATTTAATATTAACCATGTTTTGGGCATTAATAGAGCTGATGAAATCACAGGATACGGGCTTTCGAGCTTCACCAAGCTCAGGGTGACTTATTACCATGCTGCTTCAAGTGCCTCACATTATGGTATTTCATTGATTACTCGATGCACTGAGAACACTATACTTCCCATTCTCAAGGTTGTAGACTTCAGTGATCAAATGCAGGTGCAAATCGAAGATTATTTTTAATTAAACCTGATTACTTTTTGACCTTGTAGTGCAGATAGCTTATAGAACTTTGTTTATCCACATACCCTATTTTTTATAAGCATTTCTGCAATAGTTCACAGTAGCCTATGTTAATATATGCAATAGTTGAATCAATAGACAGATAAGGATTGTTTAATTTATTATATATTTCATCTAGCTTTATAAGTTTTTGGCACTTTGGTTAAGATGTTATATTTTGGCATCAGTCAACTCCTTTAGTCTATTATTGCTTTTTACCTTACCCTAGTTTAATATATGTATTGTATATTACCTGCTTTTGTATACTGATTGAACTCACTGAATTTGTAGCTCATCCTCAACTTTTATCTTTATCAGACCATAGCATGGTTTAAAATAATAAATTATTGTCTCCTAGAACTGTTAAGCGAGTTTATTTTATGGACATCAAATAAAGATTGTTAGTTAATGTTAGAATGACGTAAAATTACTGTAAGTAGTCTCCTTTGTAATATATAACACAATTATTACATTAAAGTTAATGCTGAATTTCAAAAATAAGATATACATGATAACTTAGAACACTGTAGATTCACCAGCCGTGAAAATGTGAATTCCTGATGAGCTACATTCTTGCAGGCATGCAATTTTGTAGTTCTTGGATAGTGGTGATTCCGTTATTCTGTAACTGAAAATTGTAGGGTCCTTGTGCAAGTGTACACTAGCTTCACATATATAGTTTTGTAAGTGCAATTATTAGCTGCCCTCAATATTATGCCCTCAAATGTTTATCTTCACACACTAAAAAATACCAGCACTATGTGTGGACTGAAAACATCTTTACTTCAGAGTCAATAATGCCAAACTGATCAAAGCCTTGCTGGATCTACATATATCTTTTGGAAAATCGACCAATCATTAAAAGGTTTCTGAGTGTTGTTTGATTTTAATACGAGACTACAAGAGTAGTTGAGTGGGGCCCGTCTACCATAAACCAAGGAACTGCAGCCATGTGGTACTGGCGATTGATCAATAATAACATGATATAGGCCTCTGGTACTTGTTAAAAACCACCGCGTTTAATCATGTGTAGAATGGTGCATGCTAATTTTATGTAACATGAAAATCTGTCTAGATAGTACATAGTTTGCATACGTTGAATAGCTACTGATTGTACACTGCTTTTCCGTATATGAATATTAATATCATGTACAAGCTTGCCTGCAACTCACTATTGTATTGATTAATATATTTAATGATGATACAGATCTGGAAAAGATAAGCACATAGTCACCGAGGCTGTTTCCTTCTTTGCAAACCTAATGCATGAGGCTCCAGCACATGTGGAGTTTGGGGGTGTCAGGTCACTCGGGCCTGATATGTGCATCCTTATCCCACATTTCTGTGAGAGGCTGTTTCACGGCTCGATCCCGTGACATCCAGGTCAAATAGCAACAACCTTACTGTTGCTCCAAGGTCCGAACCTTAAAGATCAGTTTCCTTTATAAATTTGATAATGCTTTAAACTGATCTCACCTTTTCCCTTTGGCTAAGTTTAGTGTCTATTTGTAAAACATGTTTTATCATCAATAATAACTACTTAAGCGCATTAACTTACGTTGTCACAAGTTTTCTTTATTTTGTCCTCGGTATGGGTTACTTTTGGACATTTGAAGAGGCCCTCAAAACATATTTATCAACCAAGTACCAAAGTCAAATGCTGCATGTTTAACGAGACAATGGTAGTGCAAGTAGTTGTGCTGCCAATAATTTACATTTTTGTATGGACAGAAGTCGAAAAAGCCCTATGTACTTTTGCTGAATTCACACATAAGTCTTGGGACTTTATTTTCACATGATTAAATTTCTATAAGTCTCTAAAGTTTATTAATAATGACCACGTTGCATTCTAAAAGTCTAGGGATTTAGTCATGCCATGATGTGAAAACAAAGTTCAGGTTCGTGCATGCGTATTCAATGAAAGTCTTTAGCAGATAAACATGTTTTCCGAAGGGCAACGGCTCTATAGCTTGACACATAGAAATCACAAGTGCAACGCTTTCTTTTTCTTCAGTTGTTGCATAGTATTTTTAAAATTTTAATCATTTTCATTTTCAAGAAGTTTTCAATTTTGATATTTATTTGTCTTTCATTCCAATAATTTGATGATAATTTGAACATATTAATCTTCATCATTCAAGGACGTGACCTGTTTCTGTTATGAAGTTGGTTAACAGTTCATCTTCAGCAGGGGCAACCTGGAAATTTCACATCGTGAGAGTTTACCCAATTAGCCTTGGTTTCATTTGGAATTTTTACCTACTTACAGCAAATATATAGCCTACATCTTGCAGCTATCTTACTTCACTGCATTTTTTTCATGGGATTCCTTGAAGGGCAATTTACTCGTACAGTTATCAATTATATACATATCTACCAACTTATGGTACAGCTTTAATGCTTCAGGTACACTTCATCTTTTTTTTTTTGGTTTTGTTTGTTTGTTTGTTTTTTGTTTTTTTTGGGTGGTGGGGGGGGGTTGTGCGGACAAATATGAATTCAGGGCGTTTAAGGTCTGGCTTTTTTGATGAAAATCCTAGGCCGAAACACTAACTACGATTCCAGAAAACCGAACCGACCGAGGTGGGTGGGTCGGTTGATACTACTGTTTTCAAGGTTTAACGGATAGTTTTTGACAGAATGTTTTAACTAAATAATTTCAATATTATTATGTGTATGATTTTGAAAATGATTTGACGTCGTTTATTATTATACCACATATACAAAACTTACCTATTCCAAAAATGGAAACATAAATATAATTAATAAATGTCAAATGGCCAGTTCCAAGTTCAAACATGACCGAACTCTCAAACCATGAACCGAACTGTTTGGGTGTCAAGTCGGCCTAACACAAAATTGCTTAGGTTTGGGTGGTTCAATCAGTTTCAATGCCCTTGTCGAAACAATGGGGTAGACAAACACGGGTACATGAACATAAATATTGTTTTCTTTCTATATGTGGTGTTGTCATTTCTAATTATTCTACCAATTTTTTTTATAAAAATATATTTTAAAAGAAAAATAAACATATAAATTAGGGAAAAAAAAGAGAGAAACAAAATTAGGAAAGACAGAGATGGTATGGGAATGGGTGGGGACAAGGTTCCTTAAATGGGAGTGAAAAAAGAAGTGGTCCAAAGCTTAATGTGTGAAGTGTGTTTTAACTGTCTTTATGGTTCCCTGTTTTTGTTGTACTCTGTGCATGCCATCAGTCGCCCCCACCTGATAATTCATTGTACTTGTGGACCTTCTTTTTCAAAATTGGGACTTTTCACCTCCTTAGCTTCAGAGATCTATCACATATTATTTAGTAGGAGTTGATCTAGCTATCCAAATCAAAGTATGTCGGTCGGTTTAGCCGGTTTGAGATTCAAATAGTGCGCTTTATGGTTTAGTTTTGACGGTTTAGTGGTTTAGTCTTGTTTGAAACTTGGAACTAACTACCTAAACTAACACAGTTGTTTGACTATATATATATATATATATATAATATATATTTGTTTCTATTTGTAGTTAAAGGGCATGTCTTGAAACAACTGATAAAGTTGTGTTTTGTAATCTTGAAGTCATGGTTCAAGCCGCGGGGAACAATCCCTTGCAAAAAGTATAAGGTAAGATTGCGTAAATCAGATCGCGAAATGATATGACTTCTCTGTACCCTACGCAAAGCAGGAGTTAAACATTTGGTATGTCTTTTTTCTTATACCATATTTGGACTATGTAGTCGTGACACTATTAGAGTTTATTTCCTTTACAAAAAAATAAACTTGAGTTAATTAAATACTTGATATGATTAGGATAAAAATATAATGATTTTAGAAAAGTTGGGAGAACCTAGGAAATTACTATGGATAGACAATAGTACATGTAGGGAATTTCTGTGTGATTTTCCAATATTACCAAAGATTCCCAGAAAGCAAATGCCCAAACTATAATTGCAAAACAGTCCCTACAAGTGTCTTTTTGCAATAAACACTTTATTTTTCTTCACATTTCACATTCTGGAAATAAAAATGCATTAAAACCCGGTTGGTGCATTTCATAACTTCAAACTGACATAACAAAGACTTTGTCATTTTTGTACCAAGTAGTTAAATGAAAATTTTCTATTTAATGATCCCCAAAGTACCAAGGGTTTGAGAATCTATTGACCTTATGAGTTATGATTGAAAATTAATATATTAAAAAGGGTTTTTAACGTTACACGTTAAATATATATATATATAGGGGAAAGATTAAATGAAAACTATGTTTATAAATGAAAACCACCACTTTCCAATCACATAATTTATAATTGATTCGACCTTTTTATTGTTTAAAGTATATTTAAGTAAAATTTAACTTTATTTTTTGAATTCATTATATATTATTTAGTTTAACCTCCAAGGAATGACAATGATAAGGAAACAACTTACGTATACGTAACTTATATGTGTTATATGTACGTAACTTTTAGTTGTACACTTGTTAACACGTACGTACATATACATAACCCCTACATATACGTAACTATTAGTTGTATATTTTGTAACATGTACTAACATATATGTAACCCTTGGTTTTCATGGTTTTTATTTATAACGTGATTTTCAATGGAACCCTCCCTTATATATATATATATATTATATATATATATATATATAATATATATATATATATATATATATATATATATAATATATATATATATATATATATATATATATATTATATATATATATATATATATCATCAAGGTTGCATCTCCTATCGCTTACACGATGCTATGGAAGACAAGAAACAATGGATATATGATAAGTGTGGGTGGAGAAGATGGTGGACGACATTAACATACCAGCCTTCAGGTAACTAAAAGTGGTAACCGGATATATGGTGATTGGAAAAAAATGATGCTTCAATCCAAAAGATGGGTTGATAATAAATTACTTTGGTTTGTTTGTACAATTATAGTGTAGCCATTGGCTAGAGTTTATGATGTAAATGTTTTTGTTGGGGAATCTTAGTTGTTCTACTATGCTAGTTTCCCGCTAGTTTTTTTAATGAAATACGTTAATAGTCACAAATAAAAGAAGAAGAAAATCTTTTTGCAAATAATATTTTTTCTTAATTGTTAAGATTGAATATTTCACAAAATGTCCCATAATATAACAAAAATACAAATTTAAATTGTTATCTTTTATATAGTTTTATCACTATATGTTATCTTGAAAGTAAGATTATCCAAAACCAGAATCTAGCATTTTTCATATGGTTTTATACCCATTTTAATTTTAACAATATAATATAAAAACATAAAAAGTACATATATGCTGAATAAAAACCAGAGTTTAAGGTTAAAAAAACAAGAGTTAAAATGCATAGAAAAACACACAAGTAGATCCAAAAAGCGCAATTCAAGTGAGTTGTATTCTAGAATTCACCAATGGCCACCTCCTTGTATTTTACTCTTTTTGAAGTTTTATGCCTCAAATAACCCACCAACCTAACTGCCTTTGATGTTATTCCCTAAATTTAGTAAAATCTCAATTCTACCCTTTTCCTAAAAGCCACATCCTCTCTTTTTCCTTTTTTTTATTTAAATAAAAGATTTTTTTTACGTTTACATCTATCAACTTCTAAAGAACAATTTATTCTCTAGAATTAAGCTCAGATGTTAGAAATACAAAAGGAATTGTTATTCTAAGATGGATGATGCTACTTGCTAGACATGAGAAAATAGCATATTTAAGAATCTTAAACTTTTATGTATATAACGATTTCATTTATAACATTTACATTAAATTTGAAGTTTAAACTATAGTACTTTTGCTGTAAAAAAATACACATGTGATCTCATAAATTTATTATAATTATATAATTATAAATGAATAGAGTTAGATGTATGTTTAGTGAGTGATTAACTTTGTATTACCAAATAATTATAATAATTATGGTGATTATTACTAAGAATAAAAATAGCACAACATGTTTAAGTGTTTAGTTACAGTCATTCATTCGGTATGAAGGAAGCTAGCTTGATGATTATTATATAGGTAGTAATTCTCATCTAAGGAATTTATGTGTGTGATGAACCGCATGCTTAAGTAGTTATGATACTCTCCAACAAGATTAAGACATAATTACGATTAGGAGCCCAGATACAAGCTAAAAAACAAGATAAAGAGTCTTAAAGACAAAATCCCATGTGACTCATCTATCGGATTCAATCAAATTGAGCTCAAAATTGTATAGATATGTTGAATAATGTCATGTATAAAGTTGTGTGATATGTATGCTATAAGTTACACACATGGAGGTAGGGATGACAATTTCTAACATGGCATAGACCCAAAAAGAGTTAAACACATCAACCCCAACACAACCGATTGATAAAATAGGTTAACCTGAACACGAATCATCTTTTAACGTATTAGATATACCAATCCAAAATCTGTTTGACGAGAATAGATAAGCAGGTTTCTTCAAATGGGTTGTGGTCGCCTGGTTGGGGTACACAAATTTAACTGTGTTGGTTAGGTTGATATTTCTACACTAATAAAAATACAGGTGATGTTCGGATTGAACAATTCAACCTGTCAACCCACAATCCTAACTTTTAACCTGCCGACCCGACAAGATTAACATCTGTACTATCTTGAGGATTGGTGTGTAAATTCACAACATGTCAAGACTCCTAAATTGCTTATTATTAATTAAAAAGAAATTAAGAAAACTTCAACGTAAGCAAAAATGACATATTAAACACATCATGAAAATATATGTTAAAAATAATAATAAAAATGTTCAGGAGTTAAAATTCTAAGTAAAAAAGCTAAGAAGTAAGAATTAATCTATAGATACAAATAAAAAATTGTTTCTTTTGTCACTTGTTATCTTTTTAAATCATTTTTTTAATACTTGTCATTTTTATAAACATCCTCACTTTATTTCCTCTCCAAAGGGTATTAAAATAATTTAAACATTCAAACAATTTCATTCTCTTTATAAAAATTAATATGATCAATTGATACATTTTTCTCTCTCATCTATATTTTTTTTAAAATCAAACTATGTTTTTTAAAAAAAATTATTAAGAAAATTAAAATTCATATCTTTTCTAAAATATTAAACCTTTTGAAAAAAATATTTTAAATCATTTTTTTAAAAATAATTATAAAAAATATGGAACTTTCTAAAAGCAATTATATTAAACAATCAGAAACTTGAATTTTTAATAAATAAGATTTTTATAAACAATAATTTTTTATATCTATCTATTTTAATAAATGAGTTTCTAGACTATCTATTTATTAATATATCTATCTATCTATAACCTATCTATTGTTTATTTACTTGAAATAGTTATTCATATGCAATTATAATCATATTTTATCTTCAAACATGGTTTTATAATTCATAATTTTTTATTACTAATTATTTATTGTTTTATTTATTTAACCCGTGTAATACACGAGATAGTAACCTATTTATAATTTTTTAATCTCTATTTTAATTAAATAATATTTATAACCTATAATAAAAAAATGTTTTCTTAAGACACGTGTTATCATTCTAGCATATCAAATGATACAAGTTATTATTCTAATGTATCAAAAAGTTATTTTTCTGTCTCTCTCTCATAGAAATATGAAAATTATAAAATAATTAATTTGATTTTTCTTTTTAACTAAAATATATTATAACAAATATATCTATATTTGTATTTCTTGTATCTCTCATATTAAATGATAATTATTGTAAATAAGTAAACTAAACTACTAAACATCTAAAATATAATATAGTTATTTTAATAATTCATTAATACATATAAATATAGAGTACTAATTTCTAATTCATTATGTGTTATATTTTTATATTCATTATATTTTCATTTCATCAATAGATAATAACACCTAAAAAATAAAATATTTATAAAAGTAATGATTTTAATATGTTTTATTTATTTCACCTATGTAATATATGAACTGTAATTTAGTAAAAAATATTTAGGAGCTTAAATACTAAGATGCATAAGGGCTAGTTCAAATGGTAGAAACACAAGTCTCTTAAAAAGAGATCCCGGGTTTTATTTCCGAACATGATTTAAAAAATGTAGTTTAGATGTTAAGTTTTATCTGAACTAAGAACCTTTTAAATGAGACATGATGGATAAACCTTTTTTTCATATTTAAATCATTATTAACTCTCCATTATAAAAACTTGGTGTTTTTCAGAAATTCCAATTAAAAAAATATTTTGGAATTATATATTTCTTTATTTATCATTACAATTAACTCTATCCTTACTATAAAACCGGTGAGGTTTTTCCCAAAAAAGAAATGATAATTTTTCTTTGTAAAACAGAAATTTTAATATTAAGTTAATAAACTCACCGAACACAAACATATATAAGTTTCTCTATTTTTTAATTTACAAATAAATATATAAAAGATAAGAAATTCATAATTTAAAATGGGGGAACAAAGTGTCCAAGCGGTTGAAAGTTAAGCTGGTCTCATTAGGTCAAGTGTAGTGTCATAATCTACAACAGCTTTTTACTTTAATCTTTTTTAAAGTTTCATAAATGATTTTTGTGTTTTACTATGAATAGTTATATATCCCTTACATTTTGTTTTTCTATAAATGGTTGGTCTTTAATAATAGCTCACACAAATATTTTCTCTAAATACAAACAAAAAAGCGTCCACTCAATTCATATTCATGTTCATAGGATTGGTCCATATGTTCACTCTTCAACGTGCTTTTTGGTATCTTTGGATGTTTGATTCCTTAGGTTTAATAATTATGCTTCGTGAATGTCAAAAATGCCTCGCTCAAATGTTTTTCCCGTATCATGTTAATTTGGGTTATAAACGAATCAAACGAACAAAGCTTTATTCATGTTTGTTCGTTTAGAATTCTACTTCTTCATAAATGATTGACGAACACATAGTCGAATGAAAATTCATTTTTTTGTTTGTTTATAAAGAAATTGTATTAGTTCACGAATAATTTATAAACATAAAATCGAATGATGCATGAACACAAACAAACATTACTAATTAATTGATAAAGATTTGTTGTTCATATTCATTCATAATTATTGAAAGCACATAAATGAACTTCTCACTAAACGGTTACAAACAATGCCACTAGTAGAAAATGTTATATAAGATGCGGATCTAATTTTTCGAAAAGGCAGGTAGGTTCAAAAACCACCCTTTATAGCCTTTATAAAATTCAATTGAGTACAAATGTACGAAACGACTTCTTATCATGGTTGTCAGTGAATTTACCATGGTTGTTTAACCATGACACACTTCAATAATATGTCAGTGAATTTATCATGTTTGTCCAATGATAAACCATGTTAAAAATCCATTGATGACCTTTAATACAATTCCTAGGTAATTAATCTGTTGGTGATCCCTTGGTAAAATTGCTTAGTGTTTCAAGGATGATTTCTTGTCATGTTTAGCGTCGAATTGTCATCGACGGATTTCCAACAAAAATCTAATGGATGTGTTTGTCATCGGATGCCATCTAAATTGTAGTGTGGGCAAAGTTTAAAACAATGTAACATTCACCAACTACCATGACAAAATATTTAACCTATTATGGTGGTTTAGCCTCGGGTGGTCATGATTGATGAATATATTTTCACCAAGGGTTATTAGTCTCTCATTTTTCCTCTTATTCTTTCTCTCATTCTCCAATAGTTAACGAGTTAGTTTTCTATTGTTTTCCACCTTAATTTCATCTTAAAACTACCCAAAATCAATTTTTGCCTATGAGAGTTTGGTGCAAATAGAAAAGTTGTGTAATGAGATATCATATTTCAAAAGAAACATTGAAAGGATTTTACTAAACACATTCAATAATAATGCATAAAGATTGTACTAAATGGGATATGGACTTTATCACCTAGGATTATTTGTTTGTATGCTCACTTAGTGAAACCTAACTTGTGATATATGTATATACTTTCATGTGTCACCTCAAGTAAACATTTGATCGGGTCAAGTCTCAGGTGGGTCATTGTATACCACTTTTGTATATACCAGGGTCGTTTATGAAAAATGTCGAACTTGTGTGTAATGTGTGGGTTCATGGCTAGTATTGAACATTTATTTTTTTAAAAGACGTTACAGATTTCACTTAACAATTTAACATCACCAATTTGGTGTTATAGAATCACTTTTTTCAAGAACTTAATCATCATTATTGATTATTATTTGATGTGTTCATGAAGTCTATTATTATTATCATCATCGACCAACCACTATCACTATCTTTTTTGTACTAAGTTTGAAGATTAATTTACATTCATCTTTTTTATCATGCCATGTTTGAAGAATAAGTCAGCTTCTTCATGCTTCTATGATCATAAAGTCGAGTAGTAGACCCTTATTATTATGTGACAATGTGCTTAAGAAAAAAGAAGAAAGTACAACGGAGAGAAAAAAAATACTAACTGACATTTAATTTAATAGATATATTTGTAGGGGTGTCATTCGAGTTTTTTAATTGAATTTTGGGTTTCTCGGGTTAGGTTCCTTGGACTTTTAAGTGTAGAAAATCAATCCGAAGACCAAACCAAATAAGTAATATTTAAACAATTTTCAGATTTAGATTTCGGATTTATTCGAACCTGGTTAATCGGTTTTCGGGTTTATACTAATTAAGCTTTAAATGATTTGTTATATAAATTTTTTTTGATCAAAATGTCTGTGATCAAAACACATGTATTATCAATATATAATTTTGTTTATTATCTTGATCTGAAAGTTTTTGTATATTACCTTCATTTTATTACATATATTCAAATTCAAAGGATGTTATATTTCGATTATTCTTAAAGTTCACGTAATAAAATTGAACCACAAAAATTAAATATAAAGTTTAGAAATCATGTTTTCAATCTTGTAAACAATAACATAATACACACACAGATTCAAGTAATAATCAGGTTGGGTTGTTCGGTTTAATCCTTAATCAGGTAAAATACACAGCCCTAAATATTTGGTTCTCATTCTAATCTTCTAATAAAACATATATAGATCATGTGAAGATAAATCTTTTATCAAGAAAAAAAAGTGAGAAACAATAACTATATCACTGAACATAGGACTTACTATATTCATATTACATATTACTCATCAAAAGTATAAAATATCAATTTTACCCTTTGTATTCTATGGCAAGTATTCTTTTACATAGTCTACATTAATACATTTATCTTTCATCTGATCCTATACACCACACATATATAGTAAAGGTTCTGTAAAATGTACAAGCATGGAAAGCATACTGTAAGCAGCTGTCAGTTGTACTTTAAGACAAATATAGATAGCATGTTTAAGTGGGAGTATACCCTTTGGAAGTTGTTAAAGGCATCAGCACCTTTTTTTCCTTCATGAACTCAAGCTTCATTTGCTTCTGTGGGTACAATCACTGATTGCAGCAAGATGTTGACTCTACATAAACTTTCAATTCATCTTTTTTGCTTTTCAAAATTTAATATAATAATTTAATGTCTGATTAAACATCTGGTTCTTATGTTCTTCATCTTCTTCCTCATATCTTCTCCTAACCCTAAATTTTATCACCATTTTTAAGGTCTTTTATAACATTAAACCAACCAAAACCGAAGAAGTGACAACAAATAGCTTCATTTCATTATCTTGGAGTCCGATTAGTACCGAATATGTTATGTTTCATGCATCAAGAAGAAGAAAAAATAGAACACATTAGCTAAAAATATCATCTTTTTAGTTATAAATTAAGAAAATTCAATGAAATCTTTAATTTCTCAGCTGAAAATATCAACAGACTATAAGTAAGAATTTACAGGGTTTTTCTAACATATGAATCAAGAAATTCAAGAAAATGGTTTTATGATGAATATGATATGGGGTCTTGCCAAGATCTAATCTTTTTAATCTTTACAACCCTAACTCTAAACTGATGAATATGATCAAATACATACACACTCCATATAAATAATAATCATTGTTAGATTTCATGACTAATTATCAAGATACTTCATCATAAAAAATGAAAATGGTAGTTCTATAAAATACTTCTAAACAACCTTAAAAAAACTGAAAATGGTGGATAAAGCTATAAACTTCAAGACATGATAATGTCACAGATGCAAATCAAGACTAACTTGATCTTGAACATTCGATTCATACACATTATAACTCGAGCTCGTCGCGATTCTCGACGCCTGTAAACCCTCATGTGACGCCATCATCGAAGACATGTTGATCGAGTTATCGCGATGAAACGTCGAGTTTGGGGCATTTGGGTACCTCCACAAGGCCAAAGGACTCCCATTGATGGGTGTTTGATGAGAGGTGTAAGGTGAATTGTTCCCATAGAGCCTGTGGTTGAAGCTGGTGGTTGTGTGGTGGTAGTACGGTGGTGGGGTGGTGGTGTAACGGTGGTAGTTCATGAGACCGTACATTTGCGCCTCCGTGAAGCTGTGGTTGACCATGGTTGACTGCAGATGGGCTCTTTTAGCATGTTGTCTTTCTCTTTTGTGTGCGTTTTGGTGTCCACCTAAGGCTTGTGAAGTGGGAAAGTTTCTGCAGCAGTAATGACACTCGAACTTCCGGCTGTTTTCCCCGGAGTCCTTCGGGTCTTCGGTGGCGGTGGTGGTGGCGGTGTCTTCGGTGCTGCCACCGTTGCCGCCACCGAAGTCTTTGCCGAAGAGTCTGATGCCTTTTTCTTTGGTGGGAGAGGGGCGGATGAAGGGGAGCTGAGAGAAAGATTCGACGTTCATGAAGTCGTGTGTTTGTTGGTCGGTTTTCTCCATCGGAACGTGGCGGTGGAGGGCGGAGGGACGGTGGTGATACGGCGGAGAGGGGGGGGGGGGGGGTGTGTGGAGGAGGAGGAGGAATGAAGAATGAAGAAGGTGGATTATGAGTTACATCTTGGGGGGTAGGAGGGCCTATAAAGAAGAAACATGTTGTGAGGAAAATGATATTTGAATGGATGTTTGGTAAAATTTTTATTAGTTAAGGAATATTTATTATAAGAACATTTTTGTATATTGTGTTTTACAAATTATTTATGATATATATATATATATGTTTTTAGAGAATTATGATTAAAATATTATTATACTTTTATAGAACGGAAGCGAAAAATGTTTTAATAATGACACTGCCTTTTTCCCGTTCATGACATTGTAGCCTAGTGATATTAATACTTGTATTTCATGGAAGTGATGTGATTTTAAATATTTGTGGGTTTAAGGTTACGTGACATTTCAAAGTAAAAAAGATGGATGTTTAATAGGGCTAGTAAAATGGGTATATGTTTAAACAAGATAAGATCTGTTTAGCAAAAAAATATACTATGCATTTTTTTATCTTTTTAAAATAATTAAAATTAAAAGTTTTGGATTTATCATTTCTTCTTCTTGATACCTAAAACATATAACTATCACACTCAAATCACTAAATCTAAGGGGGTGTTTGTTGGTCTTACCCAAGTTCTGACCACTGACTGGCTGACCCGGTCAGCCAGTCAGTGTGTTTGATGCATCTGACTGGGTGGTCTGACCCGGTAAGTAAGACTGACCGAGTCTTTGATTTGTTCATGTCTGACCCAAAAATCTTCTCCCCCAAAATTGTTATCTGACCCAAAAACCCCTAAAAACTCCTCCCCTTTCTCCTCCTTTGGTCGACCTCCACCTTCCTCCCCCCCACCCCCCCGGCCGGCCGCCGCCCTCCGCCTCCGAGCTAGCTTCCGCTGCAACCCACGCCGTCGACCGCCTCCATCGTACCCCCGCTCGCCCGCTGCAACCCACGCCGCCTTCCCCCCTTCGCCTCCATCGTACCCCCCCCGCTCGCCCGCTGCTTCCGCTGCAACCCACGCCCGCTGCCGCCTTCGCCTCTTGCCAGCTATTATGTGTTTTATTCGGTGTGTTTTATTCGGATTATGTGTAATTTATGTTAAGTTGATTTATGTTTAACTCTTGCAATATGTTTGAAATTCGGTGTGTTTTATTCGGATTATGTGTAATTTATGTTAAGTTGATTTATGTTTAACTTGTATTTTGTATGACATTTTGAATTTTAAAGCTATTATGTTCTTTTGAAAGTTTGTTAATTTCTATTGATTACACATCACAAGTTAAAGTACAAAGGCAAGTTTCAGTCAGCAGAGTCAGTCAGATACATAATCAAACACCCAAGTTTCAGTCAGCAAAGTCAGTCAGATACATAATCAAACACTCAAGTTTCAGTCAGATGTATGACTCAGTCAGATCTTCTGACTGGGTCAGCTTCTTACTCAGTCAGCTCATATTGGGTTAGCACAATCAAACAACCCCTAAATGTTAAAGGTGTCGTTTTCATGTTTGATACTTGTGCTAATCGTGTCGTCTATGACCTGTTAAACACGATAAAACACGATTTGCCAACACTAATATTAAAGAAAAGCACCACCCTTCTACATGATGATTCTTTGACTTCAGAATAGATGACTGACTACACTTATCACGGATGGCCACTCTCTCTCTTCGCTCATACTCTCCTTCCCCTCTCACAACCCATCTCCATCTGCGTCTTTTGGAATGGATTTCTTTCTTCCCCAGCCCCATCTCTCTTCTAAGGCACCTTGAATTAGTTCTCTACACGGTTGAAGTGTAGGAGATAGTCTTACAACTTTCATAAATTTGATAATATCCTTAACTAGTAGTATAATCTAGATAAGTACATGGATAATCCCTATGGTATGTTAAACTAATAGTTTTGATTTTCGAGTTTGATGAAGAAAAAAATCTTATATGCATGTTAAGTGGTGTTAAATGATCAAAATACTTTTAATATAAATAATTAAAATTCTTAAATGTTCATGAGAACATCAATATAACCCCTCCCAAACCTTTATTGTTAATCTATAAACATCATCATTAGTCCATCACCCCATAACCCTTACCATCATCACCACCCTCCTTCATCACTAGTGTTGTGTGTTACCACCTTAAAATTGACCCCTCCTCATCTTCAGTCATTGATAGTAAACAGAAGCCACCGCCATAATCCACCTAGTTACATGTCACCAAAAATACGAGAAGATAAAGTATGAGGCTCGTTGGTTGACTGGTTTCTAATGGTGGTCGAAGGGGAAGGCGACCAAAGGTGGTGCTCGAAGGTTTCCTTGCTGTTGTTGAAGGGTTTCTTGTTTGGTGTTGCCATCACTGACACTAATTTTAGCCCGACACCATATTTAAGATTTAGGTGGTGTGGTTTTATATTAGAAGAGAGGGGGAGAGAGAAAGAGAGAAAGAAATAGTCGATTTTAGATGATAGAGGTCAACCAACAGTGTGGTGGTGGAGGTCTAATAATTTTGGATTTATTAAAATACGATTACAACCAATAAAATTAGATTTTTATTTTTCTAACCTTAACTATATTTTGGTCAATTTTTAAATATTTACCAACTTAGGGACCATACTTGTTACATTTTTGCATATGTTATTATCGTTCTTGCAATTTTACAAACCTAGCGACAAAACTCATTATTTAGACATACGACAAGGACTTTCCATGTGCTTAACTCTATAACTTAATGCGAATTAATTATGTTATATGAATTACAATAAAAGTTATTGTTATAAGTTATAGTGGTTTCAAATGTACATACAACCATACAAAAACTGGTATTTTTTTACATGTGATGTCTGAGATAGTTATATAAACATCTATCCTCACTCTCTTTCAAAATTTCCTTTATATGATTTTTAAGGTTTTCTACTTAAAGTTAACTAATACACGTGAATTTGTTATAATATTCATAAATACATTTTATTATTTATACATAATTAACTTTAGTTTATAATCATGAATATTGTAGCGTCGCATATTACACACATAAAAAACCAAAAAATCAAAAATAGTATCAAATCCATAAAAATAACAACTCCTCTCTTTCACAGTTTATCAAATGTAGCATCTTAGACAAATAACGATTTTATCTTTTCGTTACACGCACACATTTATTATTTTTTGTGTGATTAAACGCAACACTACACAGTAAATAAAACCTTTTTGTGCCCCGCTCCATTATGTGGGAGAACCTATTGTTTATTGTTAAATAGAAAAGCTCAATGGTATGTTAATTAAAAAGGATGATATACAAATCATCATTTATTATACCGTGAAAAAATTTCACATTGAACTATTGATTCTCAACCAATAAACAGAAGCAAAGTCTCCTTAAAGGGATACACCTCACTATTCAATGTGAAAACATAGATTAGTAACATATTCCTTTTTCAGTTGAAGATTATGAGGTAGATGACGTTGAAGTAAAGGACATACAATCGACTCGTTCAATGAGAGCGAAGAGGGCTACGACTTAAGCTAAGGTTAAGGTCATTCAAGACTTGAATCAACCTTTGTGATAATATGCTTATCTATATAATTGAGGTGATGGAAAAGATGACTTAAAATTTTGTAATGATCTCTCAATTATATAAATATCTTTATATTTTTTGTCATCTCTTTTCTATTTATACGATATTATTTATAAAAACTAAATTGTTTATTATGAGGTGATTAGTATTCCGATACAGGCAAACCAATTGTTTTATGTGAAGGATGTGTAAATCTAACATAGATCATGCCAAAAGAATAGATGTTGCAACATATCTTACTCATAATCAAGTATTTCAAATCCAAAAGTCTAACCAACATGCATTTGCACAAATAACAAAAGTGCATAAGATGATCATTAACTTTTGATTCAAGTGATGTCTAGTTAAGTTTTTGAATCAACCACTTCAACTCCATGGTATGATTTGATTTGCATTGTTTGCAAGATATGTTGTTAATGGTTGTGGTCCAAATAATATGTTAAAAAGAATAGCATAAGTTTCTAAGAATGTGACAAATTTATTTATCTATAAGAAATGATGACACTATTGAGGACCAACATTGGAGTTTTTATAAGTTGGTGTTGGTTCTTTATGGCTTTGTTGGTTGTTTGGGTTTTAATTAATATACTGATTGAGTCCACCCATCCATCTCCTTCTCACTGAAAATGTGGTCCATCGTGCAACTTTCAATGGCTATGGATGGTTAACACCTATAGTAACTAGTAAAGATATTTATTATGATCTAAAGATCACATGTTTTGATAATATAAAATGATTTTATAAAGTAAAGGGTAGGTAAGAAATGTTATAACTTCAATAATTACATATGGATGTTGCTAATCGTATGAAGAATTTCGTTTACGAAGCTAGTGAACTAAAGAGTCTCGTGTAGTGAACCGTAAACCATGAGACAATTTAGTCTATTTTTATCTTAGATTAGTGTATGTTAGTTAAGATTCATTACATAAGTAAAATTTGTTTAATTATTTTTAGGCATAATTTAGTGTTTTTAAGGTTTTTGTATCTTCTTCTATACCATAACAAATGAACTTACAATAAGACACATTGATAAATGTATTTTCTTTTGTTCAACCAATCAAAGTATGTATATTATGTCGAATGCAAGTCTCAAGACCAAGACTAATGATTTTGTAGATATGTTAATAATATAAACTAGTTCGAAGCAATGTTTCGAGATTACAACTTGGAATAACTAACACCAGTGCCACTTGTTTGATTTCACACACATAATGAACCGAGTACAAATAAAACATATAGTATTGAGTGTAGGTATGGTTTAATGTTTTAAGGGTCCTCAATCGAACTAAAAAAATAACTCTTTTGAAAAACTAAACTAAAGTGACCATAAATTTCTTTGAACAAAAGCAATAAATCAAAGAAAATTTGATGTATTAACCGTGAGTGTTTGATAGTTGATTTCTTTAAAAAAAAGACAAAAAAGGTTTAGTTGATTAGATCAATACAAGAGGAAGAAATTATGAAGGAACTTCCGAAGGTTCTTTTGCTTTGTGAATTATGTGATCAATTGTGATTTTTCAAATGATAACCTATCAAATCCTTCAAATTTTAATTGAGATTTAACTATTAAGTGTTATTCATTGTTCAAATTTTATTCGCCCTTATTAACCAAAATCTAGTATAATTCTTTTTTTTCTAAAAAATGAAGACTCTTATTTTTCAGGGGTCCCAAACTTAATACGTCACAAGTTACATTATAAAGTCGGTTCTGATTAAGTGAACAATATAAATCCTATGGATAGTCGGCTGTTCTTCCATTTTCTCTTTGTTGGTCGAGTTGAGTTGGTCCAATTTAGAAAACATTGGCTCAAAGCTAACAAAGATTTAATTGTTCAATTATCACGCTTCATTTACTAATGTTTTCTTAAAATTATTTCTAAATTCGATCATTCTTGTATAATTATCAATTATCCGTAAATTAACAGTTTGATTATTTATTTAATTTAATTCATACACGGTAACATATATTCTTTTTAAGTGATAATCATATTTCATGTTGAATTAGTTAAAGTGTATGAACATGACACCACCTTTGCATTACTATAAATGGAACCTACCAACAATGGAATCTATGACACTTCTACTCACATCAAATGTCACACACATAATGATAGAAATAAAAACCTATAATTAATACATATATCCTTAAATACTTATCCATGCAATTTGGAGCAATTTGTACATTGAAATCAATTCCTAATATGGTAACACTAACAAACTTCATATGCATTTTGTTTGTATTCATATCCAAGGTGTTGGCCACTGCTAGCTATTAGTTTATTCGATGTACTTATTGTTCCTCTTTTGGAATGTTATCCATATTAAAAATCAAAATACATTGTTCACCAAACAAATATAAACTATATTAAATTGTTCATTAGTATGTTACTCACTTGAAAAGTACTGTTCCTAGGATTACTGTATTAGGATATGGTCATATTATGTAATAGGATAACTTACACGAAAGAAGAAATGGAATTGGTGAAGAGGGTGTTATTGGGTGGGGTAAGAACTAAAAATTAAGTGAAACTTAATAATGTATGAAATCGTGATATAAATACAGATCGATCGTTGCTTTTTAATAATATGTGATAACTTATAGTTAAATATGATCACTCACAAATTATACATACATACATTAGTATTTTGGAAAACTAGTTTTTTTTTAATTATGTAGAAATGCTATATACTTAAATCAAAATGTTTATATATTATAATATTTTAAAAATATATAAAATTTATTTATATTTTAACAAAACAGAAAAACCGAAAGAAAGTAAGGAATTGTTACTTTTCCTTTCGCACCAAGTAAATTATGAAATTGCTACGCGCCTCCTTGACATTAATTACATTAATTTGTGTTGATCAAGGGTTCATATTTGCTTCGAACACATCTCACGCAACATTAACTTCTTATTTGATTCGGCTCCGATACACATATTAATATTATCTTTTATTTACTTCATAGAGTGATCAGTTAGTATCAACTTACCTCAATTTTAACATATGTCAGTGTCATGGACAGAACAAACGTGCGCCAACATTAGCACCAAATTAAAAATGTTTCAACATTAAGAACCAAATCTAAACTATTAAAAATAAGATATGAATTATTCTTGTAATTCAACCAAAAGTAATATTACTTGCTCATTGTGCACACTTGGCCAAGCATAGAACATATATTTTGATGATTTTGATGATGACAAATTAATATTATAACATATGAGTTACATTCCATAAAAAATATTAAATGCCCATATGTTAATATTAAATATCTTGATATCCCAAATCAACTAACTCTCCCCCACTAAAAGCTCATAATCTCATAATACAAGGAATTTCAAAACTATAGATGCATGTAATTAACAGTCTAAATTTCAAATCAAATCTTATTCAAACCAACTTATGACTTAGAAACCGCCTAATCATAATTAAGAGGTACCTTGCGTTAGCGTACCCTACAATCCTCATGACAATCACTAGAAAAGATCCTAACAAGTTTTAATCTCTTTTATTTAAACTTAATTTCAAAGAAGAACACCTATTCGGCCTACTTAATCCCTAAGGTAATGTTTGGTATGTAGTAATGATGTGTGAAATGGAATGAACCATTGAGAATAAATAAAAAAAACATGTTTAGTTGGTGAAGCCAATAAAATAAATCATTATATAGTTGATTTCATTTTAGAAACATAACCATGCCTTTTAGAAACATAAACTACTTGAATAAGTACACAAAAATATCACAAGTGATATAGAACAAGATTTTACTATAATCAAAACAGGCTCATAAGTTAAAGTTAGTCAAGCAATCAAGAACATTAAGGTTCACATTTACGTAGATGATAAATGGAGAAATAATCACTCACAATGAGAGAAAAACAACTTAATGTTGAACATGATCTAAAATCAAAGAAAAACATAAAATAAACTTCAAACTTAGTCGAAAACATAATAAACATTAAATGTATTTCTTTAAAATCAAAGCTTCAAACTTTCTCAAATACTCCAAAATTGGATCTTCTTCAATGTGAACCGCTTCAAGTCTGGCCACCAAAACCCTTTAAATAGGCGAATTGTGGGTTTTGCCCGACTATTAATACTTATATTTGCATAATAAGCTTTTCTCAATAAAAAAATCAAATAAATTTCACAAGTAATGTAAAAAAGTTATAGTAAGAAAGATTAAAATAATATATAGGGGTTTGGATGAATGTTAACTAATCCACCTTACGTGTTCTCTTTGATTTTAAATTGAGATTTTGTCCCACTAAACATTTCTCTTGAACTAAAGAGATCACCACTAGACAATGTAGTGGTCACGTTATACAACATTTCATCAATCTCTAAGAGGTTGTGATCACCTCAATCATAAATCACTATCTAGTTTAGTGATTCCCCACACAAGCTTTTTACTAAGACAATGGTAGTGATTACCATACTATTACAATAAAAGAAAAAAGAATGATGAAACTTGTAGCATAGTTTTTCTTTTTGTTCTTTGAATCTTTGATCTTGAATGCTCGATCCCTTCAAAATGTGTTAGGATATTGAAAAATTAGAGAGATATATACTAGATGTGTATTATAAAGAGTTAAGAACAAATGGGTGGTGAAAAAGATCGTTGAAGGCTTCTACTTGAAAATTGAACTTCTTTTGTTGCAGTCGATCCCGTAGTCGCTATCGCTAGAGACAAGATGGTTGCCCGTGTTGTAGTTAATCTCGTGTTCAATCCAACGACTATGGATCATGTGGACAAGACTCTCTCTCTTTCATTTCTTTTGAGCGTTACGTGATTCATATTTACACTTCCAAATCTTTTGTCACATATTTTTATGCATTTTGATTAGTTATGGCTAGCCTCAGATTAGCTAGCTAGCTACTAAATAGAAATAATGAACCCTTAAGTAGTTTCTTTTTTTAATATTGAGGACATTAAAACACTTTATTTTTCTTATAAAAACCCTAAAATTTAGAGACCAATAACATTTTCTTATTATTAAAAGAAATGAGCTCTAAAACACTTTTTTATTTTTAATACAAAACTAAGTGTTAAATATGTTAATTTAAGATTAAATTTCAGTTGTAATCATTGGATTGAACAAATGTATTGTATTTTACACATTATATTTATTTTAGCATTAAAAACATATTATGTTAGTTTTGTATTAAAGCACTCACATCTCATTCCTTATCATCTTTATAATTAGATTAAAAATCACTACTTTTTCTCTTTTCTTTCAATTAAATAATATATTTTTATATTTTTTTTATTACATTTTCTCTCTTCTTCACTTACAAATATTTTCAAATTATTAAAAAAATTATAAGGGTTGAATAATGAATCCGTAAATTTACAGATGAACAGTAGATTTTTTCTCTACACCACTCACAACCACTTAAAACCATTTCATATAGTTTAAAAACTTTCATTTACATAATTTTAATGATGAGCTATGAATGCTCTTACACTATCATAAGTTGATACACGACTCTTGATTCACATATGATATACAAAATCTAACATAACATGTAAGCTGATGAGAGTAAAGTTAGATACACACCATTTAATACACATAGACGTAATTACTCTCTAGAATTAATTACCCATAAAAATTGACTTAGTTCATGATTTTCTCCTACAGTAATCTAAAGAATTAGGATGATATACAAATAAGGTAATTATAATAGGGGATAAGTAGGTAGTTTTAGTTGGTCACATATGCGGAGGTTGCATGAAAGTATTATAATAAAACATTAATAGCTAAATTAATGTTGTTTGGCTTTTCTCTTTCCAATGTCTATACATTTTTGCACATCATTCTTTTCTCCCATTTAATTCACTAATGGTATTTAATTCAATGATATAAATTTATCTCCTTTGATGTTTTTTTAATTTTTGAATTCAAACGTTTGAATATATTAATATATATCAATATCAATTTATTAATCACTTTAGAAACACAAGTTCCATTGACATGAGATGTCATTTTCTTGAGGCTCTATAGGTGGGGAAGGAGAGTGTGATGCAGGTTTTGTTTTAATTGAAGTAACCCCCACAATCCCTTTATATCATAGATCGTGATTGTACGTTCTGAAAGTATGGACCCCAATGCATAATGTACAACTAGCAACCTCATAAATACCATTCTACTTCTAATTAGAGATTCTAAACCTAAATATAATTCTTTTAACTTTATAATTATATAATTAACCAAAGTTTAAAATTATATAATCATAATAAAGTTTTATTATTGTTCAATAAATTCATTTGTTCCAGTAAAGTTACACATAATTCTTTCTAACAACAAAACACAAGGTTCAATATTATTCTAATCTTGTAAAAATAATGTATAAATGTTAAAACTTAATTAATAAAAGTACTTGACCTGAATGGATGATATCTGAATCTTATTTATTATTTACTACGTATTTTTTCAAGTTGAGTTATATGAAACCATATTAAAGTTGGTTATTACCTTATGATTTTTTTCCTTTATAATTACCTTCCTTTTAGGTTGAACTTATAACCAAGTTAATTAATATATCTTCTATTCAGTTCACTTATTTATAAAATGCAGTTATAATTAAAAAATCTTACAAGAATAGAACAATATCAAATTGGAATGTTTTTCTTGTTAATAAAAGATGAGTAACTTCAATGTAACACTAAAGAAGCTTAGTTACTATTTAGAATATATATTCTTGATTAAAATAAATATATCTAATAATTGTGATTAACAAAGGCCCCTGTAACCCTGGGAATATGCGTCATGAAAAAATGTAATTTGTAGATGTAAATACACAAATTTAACATTTTAGATCAAATATAAGTTTTTTGTATAATCTAAGAACCAAAAGTAAACTAATCTTTTAGAGCTAAATGTAAAGGTGAACTAACCTTTTAGAGCTAAATGTAACTTATAAGAATTCAGGGGCAGACCTAAAATTTCATCATAACTAAAAGTAAAAGATTTAAGTGATGATTTTATTCAGAAATAATTGAAGGAGCAATGTACTCATTGCAAGGAATGGTGGTCACATGTTTGAGCTTGTGTGGTTACTTTGATTTAGATGGATCAAATAACTAGTGACGGTGTGATAAACTCGTGATAGAAAAATCTAACTTGGAGTGATTATAGCTTTGGCTTTTATAAGAACAAGATTTGTCATTCAAGCTACAATATCTAGCGATTTTAGTTTTTTTAGAATTTCTGATTTTGTTATAAGATAGATTATCAAACTTTATGATTTATTTTTGTGTTCATTTGGGTAATATTTATCGGTTAGTAATAGATATAGCGTTGAATGAGTAATTACATTCCATCATTATTAACAATGTCTTTGTTATAACAGTCTCAAAGTGTCTCTAATGTGTCATTCTATCTAGAAGTACAAAGATTCAATTCCCACTTAGAAATGTATGTGTAAACTTATTCTTCCCCTTCAAAGGAAAATCTTCATTCCATCATCAATTCATCATGTTTCTTTAGCCTATATTAATATAAAAAATAAAAATGTGTACAAATAAATTTGTAAACAAATTGAAATATTCATACATTTTATAATTGTGAAAAAATCTCAAATAGTGTTATTTATTATTACTTATTTCCTACTATGTGTACATATGGTATTAAGTAGACAGAATATATCAATAATTAAAGTGCAAAATTTTAAAAATTGGATTTGATTTTCTAATGTTTCGAATATAAATGAATAAAAATGAAGAAGAGGGAGTTGAAAATGTGTTGATGAAAGCTCTTGCCATCTTTTGTCATTAGAAGTGATGGTGAGTTAATGAGTGTGAAAAAGAGATGAAAGGGGGACCAATTTAAAGTGCCACCAGTGACACCACTTGCATTTTTGCATTTAAAGTGTTAAAATTATGTTTATGTGCATGTCAATAAAAACCACTTTTGGTACACTTGCTCACATCCATTCAGTCATCAACATGCATTCTATTATGGTATGGATAATAATAATAATAATAATAATAACCTTTGCCATATTTAACAATCAAATTTTCATTTTTATAAGATATTGATAAATGAGATGATCTGTGTGAAGTTTATCAAAATATTTGAGTATAATATTAAAATCTCAATAAAAATACAACTAAAATTTTTGTTTTGAATTATACAATCCGATCAAAGTTTTATAATTAAGTGTACATTTGTATTTTTCTCATACGAATCATCAAACCTAAACAATGTATAACACTCATTTAAATGATATAGATTCGATTGAATAAGAAACAGTTATTGTCATATTATATCAAAATAACTTTCTGTGATTTACATATATATCAACTCTTTTTTTATTAAATAAAATAACATGTTTTTCATAAAATATACAATCACATTCCTTAATGGTGTAACATAACAACATTTTCTTTTTAATGATGTTGAAAACACAAAGTTCAGTATATGTATATCTGTCAGTACATACAAGCACTAATGGTCGACCTTGTCTTTTCTGTTGGACATAATCAATTTCCAAGTTCGAGCTTCTTTACATGTAGAACTCACAAGAATACTTTTCTTTCTCTTTTTATTTTTGGTTTTTTGTTAGATGTTTCAAGATAAATATAATACCAATGTTTAGTTAATTTGAGGGTTACATTAGTTAGTAGTAGAAAGCAACTAGAGTCTAGAAAGTCTCATAATAGCTATTGTTAATTAAATAATACTTAATAGTTGATAGTTTAGTATCTTATTTGTCTTTATTTAAGGGCTATTTTAAATACACCTTAATATTTTAAATCAATACTCAAAATTTTTTATATGTGTTGTATAGCCCCATACGCGTCGTATAGAAAGGGGTCGATGAGGCTGTATGTGTCGTATAGGGCTATATGGGGTGTATAGCTCTCTGACAGCCCCCCTGAATTTTTCCTCGTAGTCAGTGTTGAAATTCGTTATACACGTCGTATAGCCCTATATGTGTCGTATAGGGGGGGTCGTATAGGGCTATATGGGGCGTATAGCTCTCTGACAGCCCCCCTGAATTTTCTTCGTTTTTAGTGTATTCGACCCTATACGTCGCGTATGAATCCATACGCGACGTATAGATGGGTGTCGATTTATAAATTGGAGTGTCTATGTATTAGGACCCTTGTTTAAACCTATGTAATTGTTATTGAATATTGAATATTGAGGATGGAAAACATTATACTTATTCAGTGGTTACGACGCAACTGACCTTTGCTCAATCACAATTCAAATGCCACCAAATCCACGTAGGTTCGGAGGATAACTAATTCGAACATCCAATACTTAATTACGTGTAATTTTGAGGTTTTGCGAACCAATGAAAATATTACACGTAGGATCAATATCTGTGAATTAAATTTGACGGTAAATTTTGTTTATGAACATGTTCAGTCATTTATATTACGTTTTCATTTGATGTTATAAATCTGAGCCAATTTGATGTTATAAATCTGAGCCAAGTCGAGTCAATTGTAATCTATATATTATCATGTCGCATAGGTTGTCGTTGCACGAAATTTTTTTATTTATGTTTTGAGTTGGTGTACGTTACAACATAAGTTTTTTGAAAAAGAGTCATGTCAAATATAATAGTACGTCGTCATTCAATGATATAAGTTCCAGTTAATTTACGTTTCAACGTAAATTTAGTTTAGAAATAGATTGGGTTGATTGTAGAATATAACTTATCACGTTACATGTAATGTTGTCGCAACGCGCGACGGGTAAAAAACTATTATTGCTATAACTTAAAAAGAAACGTCGGTGGGGCTTTCCACGGCCTTTCTTCCCCTCCTACTTTTAATCTTTACACTTTTAGCCTCTATTACTTTTTATAAACTTTATGAAATGTCACTTTAACCCCCTTAAGTTTCTAAAGTTTCGAGTTAACTTAAAAAGAAAGGTCGGTGGGTTTCTCACCGGCCTTTCTCCCCCTCCTATTTTAATCTTTACACTTTCAGCCCCTGTTATTTTTTGAAAACTTTATAAAATATTACTTTAACCCCTTTAAGTTTCTAAAGTTCTGAGTTTACACCTGTGCAATAAATTTAAATACGTTTACGTTTAGAGGTAATTAGAAACGACTCGGGTCAAATATAAATGCTCCCAAGCTATACTCTATACACTTTAAGACTGTCTACGTTTCGACAGACATCTATGTTTTGATGTAACATTTGTTCATAAATGAGTTGGGTCAAATATAAAATGTAGTCGTGCTTATTTTTATGTACGCTTTGAGTCGACCTACGTTTTGATATGGTTTGTTTGAAAACGCGTTGTGTCAATATAATACGTTTTCATTTCCTATACATTTGAACATAAATTTAGTTCGGAAACAGTTGGAGCGATTATAAGTATATTTCGACAATAAATTTGTTTGGAAAAGGGTTGGTTCAAATATTAAACCCCTCTATTCAATGGCATAAATTCAAGTTACTATACGTATTGACGTAAAGTTAGTTCGAAAACGAGTCGGGTCGATTGTAATATATACTTTATCACGTCAGGTACAATGACGCGATAATACGCGATGGGCAATAAACCTAGTCTATTCATATTATACAAATCATTCTTCTTAGCCTAGATTGTTCTAGACAAGTTTCAATCATCTTTGTATTTTATTTCCATCATATATATCATAGCATTGTTATTTCTTATATCTCATTAATTGTTCTGTAACGTTACTTGATTCACCGAAAGCATGTTTATTTATGTCGGTTTGTTTTAAAACATGCAGTTTATCATCTATTATAATATGAAACCCTAATATATTAATGTATAAATTCTATGTTTATGCATTGCTCTAGCTAGGTAAAATCAAGAAAACCCCAAAAAATGGTTGTTCACTTGTTTGGAACAAGTAAAACACTGAAACTATGATATATATCATTTTAAAAAAGTATATAATATTTGAGTGATAGTGTGGACTGAAATAAGAAAATTAATGTATAATATGGAATATAAGAGAGGGATCTAAGACATATTATTATGCGAACAAAAGAAAAAAATTCAAAATGAAGCGTTCAATTTTTGAATATTAAAACTTTTTAATAAAAAATAGTATAAATGTTATGTTTATTGTTTCTCGCTCGTTTCCCCTAAATCCAAAGAAAAAATATGATCAAATTAGTTTATTTAGGTTATTAGATATTAATAATTCTAACTTTTATTTATTGGGGGGTTTAATCCCAACTTAAAAAACGTTATAAACACTTTCAACTTTGAGTTTATTTTCCTCAAATGATCTCTTACTAATTGAGATTTAACTTCTGTTAGTTTTCTGATGACATAAGACCAACTTTGAGCCAATTTATAACGTTGTCACCTCTCAGCCTCCATCAGGGCTTTTATTCGGTGTCTAGCATTCATTGTCAACTGAAATCTGATGGTTAATTTCAACTTTCTAGTTAGTGTTTTAGCCATATAAGTCGTCCAACTCATCAAAAAATAAATGATGTTAACTCTCAGTTAATAAAAGATTCTTGTAGTAAAATAATCTTAAAGTTGGGAGTAACTATATACATTTTTCAAATTGAAATTAACACCGACTAATAAAGAAAAATTGATATTATTATAATCCATATAACTCTAAATCATAATGTACATAATGTAAATAACATAAAATTTAATTTAAAAAAATACGAACCATTATCAATAACTAAATGATTTTGATTTGTTGTTTTTGTTTATGTAATAATTTAATATATTCTATAATGACCTCCACGTACATAATATATTAGAGGATTAAACTTGCGCTTCACTGATTTCAATTTTGAATGTAAATCGTAACGTCGCAATGAAAGTTTTTGGGTCTCTTATCCTTTTTTAGTAAGTTTCAATTATATAGGCATTTGGATTATTGTGAATTTCTACATATACTTTTACGACTCGTTAATATATTATCATGATACTATTAACGAACATATCGCTTTTTATTGGTCGTATATATTTCCTTAAGTATTTAAATAAGATAATACTTAATTTCAATAATATGTACTTATAAAAATATAAATAGTAATAGTTGTTGATGTTATTGTTATTATTATTATTATTATTATTATTATTATTATTATTACTATTATTATTATTATATAATCATTATTATTATTATCATTATTATTATTATTATTACTATTATTATTATTATTATTATTATTATTATTGTTATTATTATTGTTATTGTTATTGTTATTGTTATTATTATTATTATTATTATTGTTATTGTTAATTGTTATTTTTATTGTTATTGTTATGATTATTATTATTCGTATTATTATATTATTATTATTATTATTATTATTATTATTATATTATCATTATCATTATTATTATTATCATCATTATTATTATTATCATTATTATTATTATTATCATTATTGTTATTATTATTATTATTATTATTATGTTATTGTTATTATTATTGTTATTATTATTATTGTTCTTGTTATTATTATTATTATTGTAATTGTTTTTAAATATTTTAAGTAATTTGTCATTAAATAAAAAATTTATTTATAAATACTAAGATTACAAAATACCCAAGTATTATTATTATATTTATTTTAAAACATTTTAAATAATATGTCATTAACTAACAAATTTAGTCGTACATACTAAATTTATTAAATATCCAAATTTACCCTAGAAAATATTATTATAATTATAATTATAAAAATATTTAATAATTTTATATTTAAGTTATTAATTTAAAAGATAATACTTAATTTAAATAATATTTAGTTACAAAAATATAAATAGTGAATATAAATTTAAATATTAATTTAAAGTATTGTAAATAAGATATATTTAATATATAAATTATTTAATCTTGTATTATTAAATTATATTTTAATAATATGAATTAAGTAAGGTATTAATCAGAATGGGTTTATTAAATTGAAACAAAATAAGACTAACTATGCAAATCACTTATATTATATGCTTAAGTTGTTTTAAGTGTTTTAAAATTTAAGTAAAATGATAATTGTGTCTCTCACTTATCTTTGTATACATAATATAAATATATATTAGAAGCTAAATATTTAAGCATATTTTAACTCGTTAATTTAATACCTTTAAGTCATACATTATTTTTTCATATGTAAGCATATTAAAAAATGGGTAACTTTGTAAAATAGTAACGAACTTTTAAAAGTATTCCAATCAGATCGCTCATTTTTATATTTTATACAAATTAAAAGTCATAACATATTTTTTAGCATGTTATACTTTTGGATTCAGTTAGAAAATATTTTTTCTATCTTTTAATGCTGATATAGAACGTCGACGTAAATTTTAGGCATTTTTTTATTTTTTTTCATAATTAACATGTTTTTTTATTTTTTAATATAATTTTATATATTGAAAATTCAACTCCTATGTCTTTTCCATCATTACTTTCATGTCATAATAAAATTTGGTAATGACTCGATTTGATCGTTTGAAGGTCAAATTTGAGAAAAATATGTATGAGTGACTAATTTAAAATACTTTTGAAACTTGGTTACTATTCTGTGATATTTTCTCTTAAAAAAATTCATCAATCGAAGTTACAAAACTGGTAAATCAAAGTATTTGTTATTAATATTTGGCCTTTTACTCGATCCTAATTCTATGTGAGAAACACTTCGATTAACTAATTCTGTAATTATGATTCATGGTTTGTGAATATATTCAAATGAGTATCAATCAAATGGGTAACTTAATATAGTGAGAAATGAAAAAAATAAATATTTGTGTATATGGCTTCAGTCATTTATTTAATTTTATATGTTTGCTCTAATACATTAATTAAATTATAAAACAAAAATTTCAAATTTAGTGAATCAAATAATTCTCATAAATATTTAGCTCCAAGCCTATCTCGTATTTTATGAGTGTGTGTATATATGGTGAAAGAATCAAGAGAAAACCACCAACTTAAGAGAAAATCATAAAATTAAATTGCATCTAGTCAATCACATAATTTATAAATTATTTATTTTGTAATGTCCAAAGTGTATTTAAATAAACTTTTAATTGTCTATATAGTTTAATATTTTCATGACGAGGAAGAACGAGTTACAAAAAATACCTTGTAACAAACTTGTTTAAGTTATATATACGTAACCAATAGTTATGCACATATATAACTCGTTGTTACATATACATAACTTATAGCATTTACAATTTTAACACAACTTGTTGTTTTTCTCATGAACTTTCTCATATATATCTACACACATACACACACGTAATACATACATACACATATCTGTATATACACACCCAGGTTGGAATTAATTTGGAGGTTTTCATATGCATATTAATTGTGACAAACATCCCATTCTTTGTATGGCGACTCTTCAGGGATAGGGTTTCCCACTTGGGTTTAGATTTTTGTTTCTTTTTGCTTCCGTGTATATCATTTTGTGTGCAAGTGATGAATCAGATTCTTAGATCCAATGCATCTATGAATATACTCCACACACGTACATACATTCTTTTTGTAGCTTGCAACCATACAGAAAACACCATTTCTTTATATATAAATTACAAAAGGGGCATACACATAAAAGAACCCATAAATGCTAAGTCACAAGGTGTTCAAACTAAACTAAGGTAGAGACAAGTACCAATATTTTAAATTTAACAAGATTTTAAACTGACTTATCAAAATTACAGATTGAAAAAAAAAAGATTTAATTGCAATGCTTGTGGGTTTCATTGGAATTGTAAAACTAGCAATCTCGCAACTAAAAACCATGGATTCAACATGTTTCGTGTTTGAGTTTCTGACTAGATTATTGTGATTTGATGGGGATATGCCGGGCCAAACAATGTTGAAGACTCCATATCCATGTTGAACACCCTAAAGTTTACCATGGATTCTAATACAATACTAGGGTTTTAGTGGAAAAGAATGTATCTAGATGACGAAACTTATTGGTTTTTCGTTGAAGATACCAAAGAGTTCTTGAATGAGATGGGTTCTTCTCGAACAATCCATGTGCATCCGTAGTCTGCTTTAATTAGTAGATCCCACATGAATCTATGGTCTTTTCAACAAGGCAACAGATGCTCGAATGCCAACAAATCACACTTTGATTGTGTGGTTTAACAAATCTTTTACAAGTAAAACTACTATAAAGACATTTTACTAGACACATTACTTAGAAGTTAAGGGTGTAATAAGTAAAGCATGAAAGTGGAAGGGGGGAGAGTGGGAATAGAAGAATTAATGATGGATATATATGAGTATGGGACAATAAAAGAGTCACTATCTTCTGAAACACTAACTTCTCTCTTTTAACAAGTTTAAAACAGTTTTTTGGTCTCCCTATTTATTTCTTTCGAAAGAGGTGTTGATATAAATTAAAAAAGTCACCATCCGGATGTTACCTAATATCACTTTCAAAATTAGGTGTCCTGAATATGACATATATATATGGTGAATATACATATAACACACTATATATTGTACGTATATATGCATCATATACATGTGGTTAAGAATACATATTATCCATCTGCAGGTTACCCTTATGGCCTTATCTATGTCGACAACAATCAATATATGCACACAGCACATACACACATATATATCACATATGATACACATATAGATATGAGTATATGTATATCGAGAAATTTAGAATACAAAGCGTTGCTTTCATACAAAGTGTGTAAAGCAGATGTGGAATCATTACGCGAGATCAAGAATTTATGATTCTTTTTATAATTATCATACGGTGATGAAATTATCACACAATAGAGGTAAAGTTATCACATGTATAGAAGGTCGAAGTAATATGCAAATAATCTGAGCCGAACGTTGGAATGATCAATGGTCTATGTCACTTTATACACTTTATATGCAAATTCAACTTTGTATAGTAATTTTTCCCTATGTGTATATACACAATTCTACAATAAATATAGTAGAATTATAAAAAAAATATTTTTTTCACTAATATTAGCGGATTGTACAAAATTTCTACCCACAATTAAACTGAACTTCAAATTTCTGTCCAACATTGATGTTTCAAACCTTATTTTGATAGAAAACGACCTATTAATACAAGAGGTTTATCAGTATATATTAATACTAGATTAGTTATCCGTGTGTTTTAATGGTTGAAAAAAAATAACACTTGCGACTTAAATTTATAACATGATATGAGATGTGGAACAAATAAATTAAAATGTTAAAATTATCTCAATAGTTTTGGTATATGAAAAGTGAAAGGTATACAATTTTGAAAGAAAAAAAAAGCTCATATTACATTAATAATAAATATAATAAAAATATAAATTCAAAAGAAAGATACAATATTAAAATAAACACTAATTAAATGTAAAAAACTTGTTTATAAAGATCCAAATATTTATATGCAGACAATATTAAAAATTTTATTTTATGATCTATATGTTTTTATTTAAAATTTATAAAATCAATTAATACTTTCTATATATGTGTCTGAGATTGTGGTTGGAAATAATATGTAGCCTATAATTAAAAAGTTCAATTTTTTTTTAAATTATACAATATATGGAAATGATTTTAAGGTTATATCTATAATCTATAATAAAAAAGGTTTTCTTAAGACATGTTATCATTCTAGCATATCAAATAATACGTGTCATTATTTTAGCATTTCAAAAAAATCATTTTCCCGCCTCTCTCTCATAATAAAAAATACAAAAATTATAAAAACAATTAATATATTAAAACAAATATATTTATATTAAAAAATATATTTATATTTGTAATTCTTGTCTCTCTCATATTAAACGATAATTATTGTAAATTAGTAAACTAAACTATTAAACATCTAAAACATAAATGTAGTTATTTTAATAATTTATTAATACATATTAATATAGAGCAATTCATTATGTGTTATAACTTTTAAAAATTGATTATATTTTTATTTCATCAATGGATAATAACATCTATAAAATAAAATATTTATAAAACTAATGATTGTAATATGTTTTATTTATTCAACTCATTTAATATGATTTTAAAAATAAAAAATTAAGATTTTCAAAACGAATATGATAATGACATGTGGCAAAGTCTACGTGACACCTAGGTGTACAACCTAGTTAAACGTCATGTGAACAAAAGTTAGTCTTTTATTATATGTTACTAGCTTTAGTAAACTCGTGTATTACACGAGTTAAATAAATAAAATATTGATATAATAAATATATTAATTATAAATGATATTTTAAGATATGATATGACAGAAATTACGTATCAGAAACGACTATAAATAATAAAACAGTTATATCAACTTTTTTAAATTTTTTTAAAAATAAACATTTTATTCTAAAATAAACCGTATAAAAATGATATTTTTAAAAAATTTTCTTATTACAACTCCCAAATTTGATTATTTTTTGTTTTAAAAAAATTGACTTATTAAAAATATCAATTTATTTAGAAATAACCTTAATAAATAGATTTCTTTCTTAATTTATTATATATTAGACTCTTAAAATAATTTATTAATAATTAAGATAATTATTTATCAGGAGAGAGAAGCGGGAAAAAATTGGTGAGAATGATGAGTTTTTTCCGAACTAGTGTTGGTGGAAAAATTATTTATCAAAATGGGTGTTTTGAAAATTATTTACCAAAATGGGTATATTTGATAAAGTTTTTATTTTCTTACTCTTAATTATATTGGATTAAAAAACTTCTATTTAAGAAAGTATTTCTTTAGGAAAAGTTAAAATAATTTTCTAATAAAATTAAGAAAATGTTAGAACCGCCGAGATTAAATTAGCTTTCTAAAATGTTTAACCTTTCTAAGGAAAAATATTAAATACTTCTAATTCATTTCTCTTTAACCTTTCTAAGGAAATATATTAGCATTCTAAAATGTTCTATTTTATAAAAGATTTAAATAAAATACTTAAAAAATATATTTCATTTGATCGTGATTCTTTATCAAACGTTTTTAAAAACTGTTTTTTTTTGTATTTTCGATTAGAAATATTTTCTTATGATTAATTGTTTCGAAATATTAAAAAAATATTTAAAAAAATACATCTCAATCATCTTTTATTAGCGGTTTTATAAACTTTTGTTTTTTAACATTCATTTTTAAAGTTGTTCGGTTCATTTTAACATCCTATTTGAAACATCTTCGACTTTTTAAACATCATATTTAATGTCATTTTGTTTCTTAAACATCCTTTTTTATAATCACTTAAGTCATATAATACCATTCCCTTTTAGAAAAAAGGTTATAAAAAGACGATTAGGCATATAAAAAGCTTCAGATAATATGTAAACAGTTTTTAAAAAATATGTTTATAAAACTACTGGTTTATTAAATTCTCTTAGAAACCAAGTATTTTTCATAGTTTATTTATTTCTCAAAAATAAGTAAAGATCATTAAATGAATCATAGAGCTTTGTAAAAAAAATTCTTTTATAAAGACTGGCAGTCCAAACTTTTTTTAGTTTTATTAGATATTTTCCTTTAACTTTTTCAAATAATACTTTTGTAAATGGAAATCCTTTTTAATGTAATATAATTAGGAGTGAGAAAAAGAAAATTAATCAAAAACAACTATTTTAGTAAATATTTCAAATCACCCATTTTAGTAAATAACTTTTCCATAAACACTAGATAGGGAAAAAAATCTAAGAATGATTGTGGTGCTGACACGTGGCACCGATTGTGATGCTAACACGTGGCATCCTTATTTACTTTTTTATTACAGTAATAAAATAAGATAAGATAAGATTATTATAGATGGATTATATGTTATAGATTATTAAATTCCAATATGTATAAACTCTTGAGTATATTTCTTAAAATAGTTTTATACTCATAATATATCAATCAAAGTTCATAAACATTTGTTAGAAACATTAAAAGATTTAAAAGAATAAAAAATTGCAACATAGGTGTATTATTGTTAGCAATGACAGCTAAAAGTATGTTTATCATCGTAATAAATATTTATTAATTTAACACACAATGTATTAAATAATGTGTGTTTTATTTATCACTATTTACATTCAAATCTATAATATTCAAACACACTTGCATTTTAGGCTTCTTAAAGCATTAATAACTACTTTAGGTAACCCGTTGACAACAAACAACTCTAAGTTTTTTAAATAAACAAATTAAAAAAAAACAACTCTAAGTTTTATAGTTTTGACTAGTTAAAATCATCATTCTTCTTTAAAATCATTATCCGGCCACCACTCCAAAATACTTGGTTGAATTTCTATTACACTAGCTTGTAGCATTGTTATAAACAAGTTTCTACCAATACATACATCTTAAAAGTAGTATGTTTTTTAAACCTTTTCTAGGTTAAATGCTACAATATGTCTAACATTGTATTAAAAGAATGATAAAATAAAATAAAATATTGGTAGAAAGAAAATTCATCACATCTGAAACATTGAACTTCAGTTTCACCCTTATTTGAAATATGTATTTTCATATAAAATGATTACTTATTTTTTACAAAAATATATTTATATTAAAAAATATATTTATATTTGTAATTCTTGTCTCTCTCATATTAAACGATAATTATTGTAAATTAGTAAACTAAACTATTAAACATCTAAAACATAAATGTAGTTATTTTAATAATTTATTAATACATATTAATATAGAGCAATTCATTATGTGTTATAACTTTTAAAAATTGATTATATTTTTATTTCATCAATGGATAATAACATCTATAAAATAAAATATTTATAAAACTAATGATTGTAATATGTTTTATTTATTCAACTCATTTATATGATTTTAAAAATAAAAAATTAAGATTTTCAAAACGAATATGATAATGACATGTGGCAAAGTCTACGTGACACCTAGGTGTACAACCTAGTTAAACGTCATGTGAACAAAAGTTAGTCTTTTATTATATGTTACTAGCTTTAGTAAACTCGTGTATTACACGAGTTAAATAAATAAAATATTGATATAATAAATATATTAATTATAAATGATATTTTAAGATATGATATGACAGAAATTACGTATCAGAAACGACTATAAATAATAAAACAGTTATATCAACTTTTTTAAATTTTTTTAAAAATAAACATTTTATTCTAAAATAAACCGTATAAAAATGATATTTTTAAAAAATTTTCTTATTACAACTCCCAAATTTGATTATTTTTTGTTTTAAAAAAATTGACTTATTAAAAATATCAATTTATTTAGAAATAACCTTAATAAATAGATTTCTTTCTTAATTTATTATATATTAGACTCTTAAAATAATTTATTAATAATAAGATAATTATTTATCAGGAGAGAGAAGCGGGAAAAAATTGGTGAGAATGATGAGTTTTTTTCCGAACTAGTGTTGGTGGAAAAATTATTTATCAAAATGGGTGTTTTGAAAATTATTTACCAAAATGGGTATATTTGATAAAGTTTTTATTTTCTTACTCTTAATTATATTGGATTAAAAAACTTCTATTTAAGAAAGTATTTCTTTAGGAAAAGTTAAAATAAATTTTCTAATAAAATTAAGAAAATGTTAGAACCGCCGAGATTAAATTAGCTTTCTAAAATGTTTAACCTTTCTAAGGAAAAATATTAAATACTTCTAATTCATTTCTCTTTAACCTTTCTAAGGAATATATTAGCATTCTAAAATGTTCTATTTTATAAAAGATTTAAATAAAATACTTAAAAAATATATTTCATTTGATCGTGATTCTTTATCAAACGTTTTTAAAAACTGTTTTTTTTTGTATTTTCGATTAGAAATATTTTCTTATGATTAATTGTTTCGAAATATTAAAAAAATATTTAAAAAAATACATCTCAATCATCTTTTATTAGCGGTTTTATAAACTTTTGTTTTTTAACATTCATTTTTAAAGTTGTTCGGTTCATTTTAACATCCTATTTGAAACATCTTCGACTTTTTAAACATCATATTTAATGTCATTTTGTTTCTTAAACATCCTTTTTTATAATCACTTAAGTCATATAATACCATTCCCTTTTAGAAAAAAGGTTATAAAAAGACGATTAGGCATATAAAAAGCTTCAGATAATATGTAAACAGTTTTTAAAAAATATGTTTATAAAACTACTGGTTTATTAAATTCTCTTAGAAACCAAGTATTTTTCATAGTTTATTTATTTCTCAAAAATAAGTAAAGATCATTAAATGAATCATAGAGCTTTGTAAAAAAAATTCTTTTATAAAGACTGGCAGTCCAAACTTTTTTTAGTTTTATTAGATATTTTCCTTTAACTTTTTCAAATAATACTTTTGTAAATGGAAATCCTTTTTAATGTAATATAATTAGGAGTGAGAAAAAGAAAATTAATCAAAAACAACTATTTTAGTAAATATTTCAAATCACCCATTTTAGTAAATAACTTTTCCATAAACACTAGATAGGGAAAAAAATCTAAGAATGATTGTGGTGCTGACACGTGGCACCGATTGTGATGCTAACACGTGGCATCCTTATTTACTTTTTTATTACAGTAATAAAATAAGATAAGATAAGATTATTATAGATGGATTATATGTTATAGATTATAAATTCCAATATGTATAAACTCTTGAGTATATTTCTTAAAATAGTTTTATACTCATAATATATCAATCAAAGTTCATAAACATTTGTTAGAAACATTAAAAGATTTAAAAGAATAAAAAATTGCAACATAGGTGTATTATTGTTAGCAATGACAGCTAAAAGTATGTTTATCATCGTAATAAATATTTATTAATTAACACACAATGTATTAAATAATGTGTGTTTTATTTATCACTATTTACATTCAAATCTATAATATTCAAACACACTTGCATTTTAGGCTTCTTAAAGCATTAATAACTACTTTAGGTAACCCGTTGACAACAAACAACTCTAAGTTTTTTAAATAAACAAATTAAAAAAAAACAACTCTAAGTTTTATAGTTTTGACTAGTTAAAATCATCATTCTTCTTTAAAATCATTATCCGGCCACCACTCCAAAATACTTGGTTTGAATTTCTATTACACTAGCTTGTAGCATTGTTATAAACAAGTTTCTACCAATACATACATCTTAAAAGTAGTATGTTTTTTAAACCTTTTCTAGGTTAAATGCTACAATATGTCTAACATTGTATTAAAAGAATGATAAAATAAAATAAAATATTGGTAGAAAGAAAATTCATCACATCTGAAACATTGAACTTCAGTTTCACCCTTATTTGAAATATGTATTTTCATATAAAATGATTACTTATTTTTTACAAAAATATATTATATATACATACAGTAGGTTAAATATATATGTGTATTATATTGGTCGAATAAATAAATATTAAATAGTTAGTAATATGGATTAAGAAATTATAAATGAGAAATAAGAAATTAAGAAATTTATTCATAAGATGAAAAAATAGAAGAGTGAGATTTAGAATTTGGTGAAGAAAGATAAGTGGAAAAAGTAAAGGATGGTTTACAAAATTATGATACGCGACATCCTCTTTATTTATTTAATATATGAGTATATATTATGTGGTCTGTGTGTGTAAAAGTGTAATAATACTATAATTATTTGATTAAAATTTAATGGTTAAGCTTATATCAGGGACGCATGCGTTAATAGGGATGCAAACGAACTTAACGTTCAGCGAACAGTTTGTGAACTGTTCGGCGGGAAGTTCGTTTATGTTCGTTCATTTAATAAATCAACGAACATGAACAAGAAAATTTTGTTCGTTTAGTTAAACTAACGAACATGAACACAAGCCGTGTTCATTCATTTATATTTATGAACATTCGATAATATATTCGTTTATGTTCGTTAATGTTCGTTCATGAACGTTCGATAATCTGTTCGTTTATGTTCGTTTGTATTCTTAATTATCGTGTCAGTTATTTTTATGACTATTATATCAAGTATTTTTTGGTATTTATGTTAACTATTTATTTATTTTTGATTGATTTTATGTAATGTTTGTAATAAAAAATGTAAATTTTATTCTATAGTAAATCTATAATAATTTGTATTCGTTTTTGTTTTTGAGTTTTTTTGTGTTCGTCATATTCATGAACAGTTGTTTGTGTTCGTTTGCTTTTGTTTGTGTTTATTTACGTTCGGTATGTATTCGTGAACAGTTCATAAACATGTTCATTTTCTTAATGAACGAACACGAACAAAAAATCTCGTTTGGTAAGAGTTCGTGAACAGTTCATGAACAAATTTATTTTTTAACGAGCGAACATAAACAAAATCTTGTTCGTGTGCATTCGGTTCATTTTCCTTACGTGTGTACATAAACGAGAGCTAATAACCGCTCGGATGGTAGAAAAGGAATACGCCTTTTGTGTTGACTTTGTTATTAAATACTAATTCAACGAATGGTTGTAAACTCAAGTGACTTTTATGTTTTTTTAAATAGTTTCAAATAATATTGTACCATAACATAAATATTTTTATTCTCTCAAATACGATCATAATATAACTATATTTTTTATTAAAATATTTTTAGGAAAATGATAATGTATTTTGTGATTTTATTTTCTCAAATACGAAAATAATATTGTACCAGGCTTTGATATCAATTGTTGTAAAATCAATTGATAACACAAATATAGAATATCAACAATACAAAGATAATACAAAAAAAATACTACAAAAATTATGTTCACAAGTATTTACAGATGATTAAAGTTATTGGAATTATTTTCGGATCCCCTCGCCGATTACATCAGATCCTTATTTATAGAGTTTAACTAACTATAACAGACATACTCAACGAATATTAAGAAATTACACTAAGGACCTTATACTATATCTTCCGAACATAAATAACCCTTCAAAAGATTTCTTTCGAAAGATATCCAAATTAAACCTAAGATCCTTTCTGAAGCAGACATAACATTCTAAGATACCAACTAAACTTCGGAAGAACTATGTTAAGCTTCGGAAGTATACTCAATTTCAGAAGAACACTTGTTTTGCCTTTTAATACTTCACATTAATTGTTTTATTTATAAAGTAAATAAACAAATGAAAAGATTAATGGATTGCTAGGGATGTGAGAGACAAGCCTTACAATGGTCTTGGGATGATTATTAACGTGTTGAAAAATATAGTTAATTTAACGTAGATGTGTACAAAAAATAGTGCTAGGGATGTGACGGATATCACATATGTAAGATAACTCTCTTCGTTTTTATAATTGTGTTATTGTACTAGATAATTGTGATTTTATGTCAAAAACTTATGTTAATACATTCTCTCATAAAACCAATAACATAAGTGGTTTATTCTTATTATGTTCTATGCTTCTAAATTAAAAATGACTTTATACATGAACCATTAAAAATGACTGTACATGAACCTATGCGTGTGATGTGTGTGTGAGAGAAGGGTGGATAGAGAGACTTAAACTTGTCAACAGGCAAAGGCAGAAATTCAATGCTTGAAACAAAATATCTCCTAGAGATTATAGCCCTCATTCTAGCTACCAAGATTGTCTATGCAATGAAAACTAGAGACATAGAGAGCCCACTTTATAAATTTCTCATTTAAAGCTACAAACATGAGTCACGAGCGACTCAATTTACTTGAATCATTCATCACAAGTTTTTTTATTAATCGGTTGTTAAAAGAGTTGTTATTAATGAGGCCTCCTGATGATAACATGCATCTATTTTATCTTAAAGATTTGAATGTTTAAATGTTGTAAAGTGTAGAGACATATGGTTAATAGAAGTATATTCGAGTTGTTCTAAAAAAGATATTAAAAGATTTATAATAGCCATAACACTAAAACCAAATAAGAGGTGTAACGCATGTGTAAACATATATGAACTATGTAAAATTGATTTTTAAAAGGATATCTGAGTTGAAAATTTATATAATAGCAATGTACAATTGTTGACAGTAAATATATATCGCTTAAACATACAAACACAAGCAAAAACTTCACCCAAAATGAGTAACTTCTTTAATAATTAGGAACCAATAAAATGTTTAATTAACTTGTTATATACATATAGTAAATATATATGAAATATTAAATTATTGAAAACTAAATATTGGAATTATTATATGTTCTCAAAGACTTATATGATCTTATTGGTGGAACAAGAGCTTCTTTTATTATAAGATTCTCTGTTTTACTGTCTCCAACTAAGGTCAAAGAAAACTCGCTTTTATATTTAAAAACCAACAAATTCTAGTGACGCTAAGATAACGTATAGTCAATACTGACCCTCTTTTATTTCGTTCTCTAAGATCTCATATACATCTTCCATCCTCGTGTTGCTGTGTGTAGTGCTGTATAATTGTGATGTATCTGCATCATTGTTGTCTGGAACTCCTGGTTATGGACCACCAGAAGCCATGGCATCTTTTCAGATGTTGCATTCACACAACCCCTTTTCAATGGAGCCATCTTCAAGTTTATGTCAAAGCTAGCTTCATGGTCCCTAATTCATTTCAACTTCTTTTTCTTTTTCATAATTAACTCTATTCACGTGCCCCCTTCTCAACCTTGTAAATTCTAACATTTTCTCCATCAAATTATCCAAAAGATGAAATACCTATGAATTTGAATATTTTTCATTGTTAAAACGGGACAGGAACGACCAGTTAGACAAGATTTTTACACGACTTCGACGGTACGGCTACGTAGGCCAGGGTTTCATTGAATCTAATTGAATTTTAGTTAATAGAATCGAATAAGTCGAATTTTGAAATTTTAAACAGCAATCAAATTTCAAATTTTAATTAGAATTTGAATTATTAAAAAAACTATAAATTTGAATTTATTCGAATTGAAATTATTTGAATTGTATTTGGTAAAAAGAGATAATTAATAGATATATATTATCAAAACTAATTTGAAATATCTAATTTCAAATGATTAAAGAAAAAAACAAGCGTAGCATACATATATTTTAAGTGTCAAGTAAGGCAAAAAGTGCAAATTGTATATGAGATTTAAGATTATACATTTTTTGAATTTTGAATTTTTAGTTTCTTATATACATATTTATAAATTTATATATTAAATAAATAAGTGTAAATATGTGTTTTTCTAATTCGAATTTCAAATTGAATTAGAAACTATAAATTCGAAAGTCCATTCAAATTCAACAGTTAGTCTTCGAATCGAATTTGAATTCAAAAATTCATGTAGAAATTCAAATCCGTGATTTTTGACTTAAATCATACTATATTTTAAGGTTTTCAAATCTGATTCGAATACTAAACATCATCGCCCAACGGTAGAGATTGTTGAATTGCTTCCATTTGAAGTTAATTAAAGTTTTCAATAGTTGGGGATTAGGATTATAACTATTACAACATCGTCAAAGGGGCTCACGAACACGCCCTCTATCCTCACGCTAGTGTTGCTTCTCCTCAACATGCACATCAAATACACACATCCTTCCTCTCTCCTCTCTCTCTCCTCAGCATCAAACGAGAAGATGTCACATGGGCTCACATGTGGCTCTAAAAACAATCGTTGTAGATGCTCTACATACCAAATCTTTCAAAATCCATTTTCATCACTAAATTAACAATAATTTGGATCGTTAAATAGAAAACACATAAAAGAAAATCAAAAGGGGTTGATCATCAAGCAATGTTTTTTTCCCATTTATATATTTAAAAAAAAACAAATTTTAACATCTTTTAAAGAAATCACATGTTAAATATTAAGAATATACAGCTTATAACCCTTCTTAGAATTTGAATACCAAGCATTACACATTTACCATACCTTTTGTACTAAACTTATCTTGATTGTTCAGCTTAGTAGATATTCAAAGACATCATCTTGATTTAATCTATCGATTGAGCTAAAAAATTATAACTTTTAAATGCATTGTGAACCCCCTATATTTACTACAATGACTGGACTAAATGGTCCACTTATTTGATGAGGATGTTGACTTGATATAAGTACCATACATACATACACACATGTGTATAAAAGTTATAGTACAAATCAATTATGTATTTGTAGGGTTAATCTTGATGAGCATGCCAGTCCATTGAATTCAAGTCGGGCAATCGGTGAATTCAAAGCGGGTTAAAGAAGGGATCATGGAGATGGGTCAGCAAGTTGGTTAGTGTATAGTCAGTGGTTAGCAAGTAGTGCGTCTAGATCATAGATAGTTAAGTCATCTAATAGCAACTAGGAGTTAGTTTATGTTCTTTTTCTATATATGTATGTTGATGTAAATGAATGAAAGTAAGAGTTTTAAAGCAGCAAAACCTTTTGTTAATTCAGAGTGTACGTATGTGTGTATTTGAAGTCTGAACCAATAGTATTTTGATTGTTTTCTTAATCATAGAGTTAAAAGTAGGATACTAAATTTCACTACTTTAAATAGGGGTTACTTTTCTAATCTTAGTTAAAATTACTATACTATTTTATTTGCTTACATTAACTACTTATTAATTGTATGTGTAAAAAATTTTTATTTTGACACACATATCTATAGGAACTTCCTAGGATGTACAGATTTGTACATGTGTAATCACTATAATAAACTATTTATTTTAAACAAAAATTAATTATATCAAACTTTTCATACTTCATCTAATTTCAAATTTTATTTTAAATAATATAAATAAAAAATCAACTAAGTCAAACTTTACAAAAATTTTAATATTTTTTAAATAAATAATTTTTTATTAATATGATAATAATATCCTAATAGTCGATAATTTTAATTTTTTAATAATCACAACTCAATTTTTAAAGTTTACATATCATATGATTTAATATGATAATAATTTTAAAATAAAAACAATATAAATATTTAATTTTATTTATCTTTAATTCAACCCGTGTAATATACGCGTCACTAACTTAGTGCATATATACACAAGTAGGAAGTAGTTTGTGTGTGTAATTTACGAGTAGTTTAGATTTATTGTTCAATATAAAAGCACAAGCAAAGAGAGGTCCGTAACTAACAATCCTGTGCATAAAAACGAAAAGTAATGCGAAAAGATTTCCCTAAAATTATCCACAACTATTCTTCAAAGTGAAACAAAGAAACCACATGAATGGTAGTGTATCACATCCGATATTCTTAAGACGAATTTACACAATATTCACTTAGAATGATTTATAATTAAGTATATCACATATATTTACATTAAACCATTATAAGATGTCTTGGTGGTAACAAACCTAAAAAGTCTTTGAAAAGACCATAAACATCTTGAATAATCGTCCTCATTAAAAATAATTAAAAAAAAGTCACATTATCATCTTCATTTACACTACACAAACCCACAAAGCCTTATAGACCCTTCACTAGAGCTTCCAAACCCTTTTGGCTCTAACTCATCCCTCTGGCTTGCATGTAAGGCCTCGTTCTCGGAACGCTTACAGATAGTCCTTCATCGCACATAAAACATGTATTTTATCTTCTTACATAAAAGTGTTGCAGCGGAAACATTAAAAACAACATTTTCATTTCATCAAAATGCTTTTGCAAAATAATACATCCGTTCATTTCACATTATCATTTTACATTTCATTACAAAAGTATTGAAAACAATGGATGCCATTTCAAAAGAACTGAGTAGTCGCCCCGTGCCATCCTCAGCAACATGCTTGGCAACTGGAAAAATGCATAAAAAGTCAGCATTGCTGAGTGAGTTCTAGTTTTAAAGAAAATATACTGTACTTCCTTTATAAAACCATTCGTTACATACGTACGCGATCACACAATATACATACATACAAATAATATAATTATTATCTTCCATTACATTCGTTACATCCTTCATCCATTTCATTTGTTCATAACATCATTTCTTCCGTTCGTCTATCTCATACCTATCACACCCTTGCATCATCGTACCCGAAGTACATATCGCACAAATCGCACACATGAGGTAGCCAAGATCGCACGCTACATAGCACACAGTAAATACCACATCGCATGTATCGGAGCAGTTACCAAAACTGAACTCCCACTGCACATATAGTCCCTCATGTTATCCATCGTACATATCGCACAAGTCGCACCAACGGAGTGGTCACCAAGACCGACTCCCCTTGTGTGTGAGAACTCTTGGGGTGTAGCTAGAATCGCACGCCATCTCATGGGTTAGCCAAAATCGTACGCTATATAATCCACATGAGGTAGCCAAAATCGCACGCTACATAACACACATTAAATACCACATCGCACGTATCGGAGCAGTTACCAAAACTGAACCCCCTACTGTGTCTATGTCCCCTTATGAGTTAGCCAAGATCGCACGCTATGAATACACACACAGTTGAGCTAACAACTCTCAGTGAGTCGTGAACCTCCTTTCTTTCTCTTGCAAGCCGTCCTTGCTCTCATTCCTTCGTTCATGCTTGCACTCATTCATTACGTTCCTCTTTTCATTGTCTTCCACTTTACGTTATATAATACTTTCATTACATTCGTTAACGCTCAACGCAAAACCATGGGAAGACAATCATACATAATAAAATAAGGAACATAACAACATGCACATCAATCACACAAGGCAACATCGCTCACCCATAACATACATCATGCATAACATACGACATGCACAATCACACGACAACAAACATCACACGAATCACGCGCATCACAACATATAACCATACGACATCACACATCATCCTCATGCATCATACACTCACATACATAAACATATGCACAACAAGCATAAGTCATCATAAAACATAACTGACCCACCACGGGATAGCGGGGGTTCAGGGGCGGCAGCCCCTAGTGGGGTCCAAGGGGCAACGCCCCTGGCTGGGGTTGTGCTGCCAGGTCAACGCGAAAAATTTTTATTTTAACACTTTTATATAGCACATTTCCTTATCGAAAAATCGATCTTTTCGTTAAAACCTCTTAAAATCTTGGTCATTTAAATTGTATATTTAGTATGCATAGCCCTAAACTAGTTCAAAACCTTTAAAATAGGGGATCTAGAACTCCCCTGGACTCGATGAGTAGCTTCTCAATCAAGCTTTCAAAGCAAGGGTTGCACTACACAGCCGGCAGATAAGTTAACACTCAAGGGAGTTAATTTCTGCCTAATTTCGCTACTAATTTCGTTGCAAGATCAGCAGTTTCGCTGCTAGTTTCGCCAATAGTTTCGCTGGCATCTTCGCTCGCAATTTCACTAGCATCTTCGCTGCCAGTTTCACCCAACTTTCGTTGAAAAACCATGTTTGCTAAACTACCTACGAAACTATAGTTTCGCAGGAAGATCCACAGTTTCGCTGGACGAACAACTAATTTCGCTGGATGAACACCCAGTTTCGCCAAACGGGCTGAAAAATACGAACCAACCCATTTTTGACCCAAAACTTCAATCTTTTACATCCAAAACCTTGGTTTATCACCCAATAAACTATATCTAAGCTTCTTACATGTTTTCTTACACAAAAAGGTGAGTTTTGGGCGAATCTTTGCCACTTTCAAAAAACCCCTAACCTAGAATCCGGGTTTACATCAAAAGGAACGATTAAATGATGTTTCTTACCTGGATTCGTGATGTTTTCTTGTTGTTTGGATGCCCACGAATACCGATCTTCAATCCCGAGATCAACCGAGCCTTAAATCTTCAATTTTCTCTACTTTCTCTCTCTACTCTCTCTCTCTAGAACTAGAGTGTTAAGTTTGCAAATGAGAGCCACTCAAGCTGATCCGTTTATATATATCGGCGTTCCGGGACCTTAAACGCGCCAAACACGTAACCCGTAATGTCTTCTCGGTCTAAAACCCATATCCATCTTATTTTTATTAAATGGTATCGTCTAAACCCATTATTACTATTTGGCTCGCTTAGACATTATTCAGGGCGTTACATCGCACCTCATGGTATGCTCCTTCTCAATCCAATTACTTGCCTTTATTTTAATTCATTATATTTGTTAATACATATTCCTTATAATTTATTAAATCTAACTGTTAACTCGGAAAAATAAAGATTGTGTTTTCAACTCATTTCTAGCTTTACTTTGTTTTACATCCTTATACATTCATGTAGATTATCTTTGGTTATTTATTGATCATCGCATGCAACTATCGTAATTCAATTGAACACTCTCATATACTTTAATTACCGATCAAAAGTTAACAAAATTATTATCTCTTCCATTGCATGATAATATATACAATCAAAATCCCAAATTCTTGTACTAATACATTTGAATACATAGGTATAATATTTACAATAGAAGAATAAAAACCCTTTCTAGATGGAATTCTATTTATGTCTACTTTTTCTTTAAAGTAGTATTTGCCATTTGTTTCTTCTTTTCCAATTGGTAATGTAACATGAGTGATAGGTGACTTGACAATTGCACATGCTTTGTAGTTGTTATTCATTAGTACTTTTCTTTAGATATTGCCCCACACACGTTATGGCTTTGTCAATAAGAAAATGGTAAAACTATACGTCAATTTAAAATGTTATGTTCCATAATATATTACACAAACAAACACACACACATATAATATATACATTGATTGTTATTTACTATACTGTAAAAAGCATACAGCAAAACAACAAATCACGTCGTACAAGTCTTCCATGCATAAACTACCGTCACCGCCTTACCCACTTCCCCCTTTCTCTCTTGTTATGCAATTGAGCGTAGTTAAGCCTAGCAAAATGTGAACAGGAAAAAGATTGTGACAAGTCTTATTTAATGATGTACAAATCACTAAAATAGATGTTAGTTTGACTATTCTATATTATAATAAAAGAATGATTGAGGTTAAGTTGATATATGCATGTTTTGTGGACCATTGTTCTTGGACTCCCTTTATGATGATCATCTTTGCTATTGTCATTATTAGTGTGGTCCCTAATACAAAGTACTCAGATTTTCACATACAAGTATGTCTCTCCTTAAACTTCTTTTGTTCTACTACTTCATCCACATAAACTTCTTAACTTTACTCTTTCAATTATAAGCTTTGCCATATGGTAGGACCCTTTCCATATAGAAGCTTGTTAGTTGAAAGCATTGCATCTTCCAAAACATATAAAAGATGCACATGTGAACTTCAATGTTTCAACGAATTCAAAGATCTCATAGATTATGATTTTGACATTTACCCAATTATTATGCTAATAGAACTATACATAAAATCTACTTATACCTCTGAGTTCTTTTAAGTTCATGAAGTTGTGATGTGTTGAAGTTTGGTCGAGGTCAGGATTGAATTGACTAGTTTATATCCTTTCTTAGTAAATTTTAATATACAAACTAATTTATAATCTATTTTAAATAGCTTTAAAAAAGAAAGAAAAAAAACTCATTTTGATGGGTTCCTTGATTTTGTTGTTATAATTTAGTTGTCCTTTTCAAGAGAGATATGAGTAGATTTTAGATCAAAAAGTTTGTTCAACTCATTTATCATTAAATTATGATAGCATTGTCTCCACTACACTTTAGGAAGCTACTTAATAGTGGTCCATATCGAACTTATTTACTTACAAAGTGATTTGAATCTAGTCTTGTTCTTGGTCATGTTTTACTTTGATTTTATCAAGTCAAATAGATTGCTTTATTGAATTAAATAAAAGTTATTTGGTTATGAAAAAAATAGTTAAACCACATTAAAAATTAAACTGCATTTAAACTCTAACAGCACCATCTTTTTTTCAATGTTAAACTTAAACACACTATCATCGTTCATCCCTACACTAATATGAGATGAAACTCTCAATGTTAGACGACACTAAAGCCTACTATTAAACCACCATATCCACAATCGTCCACATATTAAACCATCCCCAAGTTCGTTAAACCAACCTAAAACGGAGAAAAAAAGATAGGGATGTTGGCTGGTAATATTGGGTCGTGATCTATTCAAATTGATGCAACTAACGTTTAATCATGTTCTTACTTCGAAGAATCTAATTGAGGATATGCTTTAAGTTAAGATGTGCTACAAACGAAGTGAAGCAAGATGGTGATGGTAGTGGTAGAATGAGAGTGTTGAAGCATGATGAGAGGGGTTTTCTTTTAATGGGTTTGAATTCTAAAATATTCTACATAAGTTATTTCTATCCACATGAGTCATTTTTGGCATATTATCATTAGGTATTTAGGTTGATCGATTGTCTTTCATCAAACAAGTTAACAATTAACCGAACCCATTGAATATTAAAATTGGCTCATTTAATCCTTTTTATCATTACAATAAAACTTCAATATAGCTCGCTAGCTAGCCACCATATATAAAAGAAATGTAACATGCAAATCTATTTAAATACTTTTTATACAATGTAAACTTTATCTCTAGTGTGTATATTATTATTTAATCTAACTTAATCTCTATTGTAGGAAAAGCTCACTACGTAATTTATTGACGTTTCACGATTTCATTTAAATATATGTTTGTCATAGAGGAAAATTAAACTATGTTTTTCGTACAAAGCGTTTAGAATTATCATGTAAGAAAAGAACACTGAAACTTTTATAAAAAAAATAGAAGTATCACGCTCTGATGAAGCTATCACAAATGAATTTCTTGCATTATAACTTTATTGTCTCATGAAATTTCATACAGGTGTATTTTTTTTATTTTAAAATAATTCTATACACCTTCTATTGAAAATAAACTTTTTATTCTAAACTTTCTTTACCACTATTGCATTATAAATTGAACACGACAATAAGTAAGAATTTTTATTTTATTCTAGTTTATTATATATATTACTAATTTCAACTTGAATATGCATAGTAATTTGTACCTTATGTTTTCTAAGTTGTATCTTACTTTAATTTCTTTGTTTTCTTTTTTGTTTTTTACTTTTATCATTTATAGTTTTCATTTTTAATATTTAATTTTAATATTTTTTTAACCTTCAACTTTGGCATCATATATTTTTCATCTTTTATACATTTTTTGTTTTAAGTTTCGGTATTAAATTTCCGAGTTAACATGTCGCAACATGCATGAGTATGTGGGTAAACGTTTATCAATTCGTTTCCTTTTAACGGCCGAATTTTGTTTTACGTTTCGGTTTGATTGTTGCACAATAACACGTGATAATGAGCGTGCATGGTTCAACGTGTTTACGTCTACTTTTTATTTAATTATATTTTTTACCTTTTTATTTCATTTGTTTTACGATCTTTTTCGGTGTTGGTGGTCGCTATCAATGGTATGACATTAATGATATTTGATGTGTTTTTACGCCCCGACGCAACGCAACAGTTAATACTAGTTCTATCATAATATTTATTTATTGGGTTTCACAAATACACTAATAAGTAGTTGGGCCAAGCAAAGTCCAATCATTTTGATGTGTGGCCCAATTTAGAACATTCATCCAACTTGTCAATATCACTTTTGGAGTTAGTAGACATGGCCCATGGGTGAGTTGTAGAAAGGCCTCTACGTTTGAATTTACTTCACTACTAGTTTTAGACCCTATGTGTTACGATAGTCTTGGGCTAAATACAACACGTTAAGGCTACCTCGATACCAACCGACTACCAAGACTTTATCATCCATTTCACACAACATAGCACAATCATCGATTATGTGAAGATTTAGTAAGTACCTCTATTGTTGTCGGAAAGATTGAGGTTTGTGATTGCAACATAACCGAGGCTTAGACACATGCACGTAGTCTACTTATCACGTTAACATCATCATATCCATTAACTTAAATGTTTTGTGGTTGCAAATCGTAGGTTTACCATGCCATAACAACGATAATATTTTTTTCCATCTTCATTGCGCATCAACCTTGGAGCACACATCAACAAAACTATTAATTCAACATTACGACATTAGTAGCAGACAGCCAGACACCCGTGAACCTCAGTCGAGACGTCTACCGAAAAAACAAACTGGAGTTTACATCTTCCAAAAATGTCTCAACGGTACATTGTCTCACCACCATCAACAAGTGATATTGATAAGTTGGACGAATGTTCTAAATTGGGCCACACATCAAAAGGATTGGACTTTGCTTGGCCCAACTACTTATTAGTGTATTTGTGAAACCCAGTAAATAAAAATTATGATAGAACTACTATTAAACCATTGCGTGCGTCGGGGTGTAAAAACACATCAAATATCATTAATGTCATACCATTGATAGCGACCATCAACACCGGAAAAGATCGTAAAACAAATGAAATAAAAACGAAAAAAATATAATTAAACAAAAAGTAGACGTAAACACGTTGAACCATGCACGCTTATTGCCGCGTGTTATTGTGCAACAATCAAACCGGAACGTAAAATAAAATTCGGCCGTTAAAAGGAAACAAATTGATAAAAACGTTTACCCACATACTCATGCATGTTGCGACATGTTAACTCGGAAATTTAAAACCGAAACGTAAAACAAAAAACATGTAAAAGATGGAAAATATATGATGCCAAAGTTGAAAGTTAAAAAAATTTTAAAATTAAATGTTAAAAATGAAAACTATAAATGTTAAAAGTAAAAAACAAAAAAAGAAAACAAAGTAAAATACAACTTAGAAAACATAAGGTACAAATTACTATGCATATTTAAAGTTGAAAATTAGTAATATATATAATAAACTAGAATAAAAATAAAATTCTTACTTTATTGTCGTTTTCAATTTATAGTGCAATAGTGGTAGAGAAAGTTTAGAATAAAAAGTTTATTTTCAATAGAAAGTGTATAGAGTTACGTAAAAATATTAAAAAAAAACACTAGTATGAAATTTTCACGTGACAATGAAGTTATCATGCAAGAAATTCATTTGGAGTACACATCAACAAAACTATTAATTCAACATTAACCACATGAATAGCAGACAGCAAGGCATCTGTGAATCTCAGTCGAGATGTCTACCGAAAAAACAAACTGGAGTTTACATCTTCCAAAAATGTCTCAAAGGTACGTTGCCTCACCACCATCAACAATGAGATCATCCACTCAATAAAATAGACAAAAACTTTAACAACAATCAAAGGAAAAAAGATGAAACAACATACCAAGATCGATGTTCATCTTGTTCAAAAGTCAAAACAAGTGATAAAATAGTGGCAAAAAGTGCATATCTATATTTCAAAAGCAAAAAAAGTTATAAAAAACATAATGACACTACACATGTATACAACTTGTTATAAGCATAGGAAGAAGTATTTTTAGCTAAATCATTTTTCTCTGTTTCCATTTGATATATTTATTTATTTTTTCGCATAAAAAACTTTTAAAAAATAACTGCTAAAAACGTGTTTTTAATTTGTTACAATCCGGCATAACAACATTTATACAAGATTTGTACAGACCATTCGTATTTCATTTAAGATGGTTAATAGGATTTTGCAATTCACAACAAGTATCGCATTTTGATACATTCTTCATCAATGCGTGAGCCGAGATATCCGTTGCCGAGAGTCGTTATAGATTTAAAAAGAAGCCACATACAACATACACACCATAAACGGGGCTTTAGAGGATGGGCCCCTTTCCCATGCCGAGGGGTTATTATGCCAACTTAGTTATATTATCACTCATTTTCACGTGTGTGGTTTAAATGCAACGGCTTACAACTAAACAAATCTCAAAATCCGAATATATAGACTAAACAAAAATTAAACCTCAAATACCAAGTCCTTTTCTCTAACAGATCCACAACTTATCTAGATGTTAGAAGAATCGTGTGACATCCGGTAAATTTCCGTTACCAAACTCCGTTAGTTCCGTTAAGTCTTGCATACACGTGTCGTAAACACACACTAGTTGTCGTTTAACGTTGGTGACCTAATAATAATGAATAATGTTACAATTAATGTTAATCTAATTGATTATGTGATTATTGTGTTATGTTATGTGTTTGCATGTTTTAAATGTTAATTAGAAAATTAATCGCGTAACGCGGAAACGTGCCTATTATTCGTATGTCTTGTGTTTTTATAAAGATAAAATATATAATGATTTTCATTAGTTTATATCTTTATATTATTAAGTTAAAAACACTTTACAAAGAGTTTAAAGCCTAGTTTTTATAAAATACAAATTACAAGGGCTTAAAGGGTAAATATGGAAATTAAAATTAAACAAAACACCCAATCCTAGCCCCCACCCCAAATCGGCCGCGACTTCACCTCTCTTCCCCTCTCCTTTGCGATTTCGACCTAGAACAAGCATCAAAGCATCGATTTGGTTCGATTTCAAGGCATACAACATGTTGGAATCATTAATTGCAAGTTAACACACGTTTAAAGGTTAGATTTTTCAAGTTTTTGTGAGTTGTTCATGATGTCCGAACCTAAACTTGGGATGGGTGTTCATGGAGTCAAAATTGAGGTGTTAGTATGTTAGTTGGATTGAATACATGTTGTTTAACGTTGATTATGTATGAATTGTATGTTTCTAGTGGATTGATCATGAACTTTAGTTTTATGCAAACCCTAATTTGAAATTAGCATGATTATGAGAAGTTGATGATTGTTTGATGATGTATGATGATTTGTAGGTTGTATGAATTTAGGATACGTTGATCTTGCAAAAATCGATGAATTGACGTTGGGTTCATAGGTTACTAAGAATAATAACTTTATTTTGCATGTAATGTTGATTATTGATGAATAGATTTTATGGATGTGTTCATGGTGATGATTAGATGTTAGATTGTTGTTATGATCATTGGGAATTCAAGAACACATGTTATAGTTCATACATTACTAAAGATAGTAACTTTTTAAGATATGAATTGATGAGTTATGATGTTTGGATGTTATTGATCATGCTTAGATGTATATGAGCTTGATTGGTATATTATTAATGAATTCATGAATACATTGAGTGTTTGATAGATGTTGGAATGTACTTTCCCAAAAAGGAAACTTTATTTGCACAAAGTTTGAAGGATGATGGTTTGAATATGTTTGGGATGTTAGGAGCATGTTAGTAAGTTCATGGATGAATTGTAATTTGATAGAACATGTTAAATTAGTTGTATGGGATGCTTGATAATCATGGGTGATGTTTGGACTTGATGATCATGTATGATGTTGATGTTGATGAGTGGTTAGGACATCATGTTTGGGACTGGAAATTGATTGTTGTGATGTTTGTTGAATGCAATGAACATAGTTAATGAATATGATTATGATCATCATACACGCGTGCAAATTTGAGAAGACTGAGTCTGTCTTCTCCAAATGTAACTGTCCACCTACGGATCAAGTGAAGTATGCCACCGGCACTTTGGAGGGTGTTGCTCTGTCTTGGTGGAACGCGCAAGTCCAGATGCTAGGACAAGCGATGGCGAATGGACTTCCATGGGAAGAGTTCAAAGCAATGATGACTGAGGAGTACTGTCCTCGCAATGAAGTGCAGAAGTTAGAAATGGAGTTCTGGCAATTGAAGATGCAGGGCTCGGAAATCGAGGCATACACCACCAGAACCCATGAATTAGCAACTTTGTGCCCGAGAATGGTGAATGAGGTGCATAAAAGGGTAGAGCATTACATATGGGGATTGGTACCCGAAATCCAAAGTATGGTAACTGCTTCCAACCTAACCACAATTCAGCAAGCCATCCAGCTAGCTCACAGGCTAACTGACCAAGCCGTGGAGCAAGGACGTCTACCCAAATGGGGCGCTGTGGCGAGCGTGGCTGACAACAAAAGAAAGTGTGATAATGCCAACAACACCAAAGCATCACCATCTTCTAGCGGTCAACCTCAACCTCAACAACAACAACAGCCAGTTCAGCAGCAGTGGAGGTTCGACAATAACCGTAACTTCAACCAAACGCCTGCAAATAATCAAGGACCCAGTGGTTATGGTGGTAGACATCCGAAGTGCACTTGGTGTAATTACCATGATGTGGGAAGGTGTGATAACTTCAAGTGTCAACGTTGTGGAAAAATTGGACACGCTGCAAAGGATTGTCGTGGTGAACTGGTAAGGAGGCCACAACAACCTCAAGAAACTCCCAAGGGTTGTTTTGAATGTGGGAAAGAAGGGCATTACAGGCGAAACTGCCCACAACTAAGGAGAAATGGTAATGGCAATAACAACAACAACAACACCAACAACCACGGTAACAACAACAACGGTAATACCACAACGGTTGAAACGGTACTAGTAATGGCGGCAATAAAGATGGAGCCAAGGGAGAGCCTTCGTCATTGGCTCAGGTGAGGCTCTAAATGATCCCACAACTGTTACTGGTAGGTTCTCTGTTAATGGTTGTTTTGCTACGGTACTATTTGATACTGGAGCTGATAGGAGTTTCGTGTCCTTAAAGTTCTGTAGTCTTTTAAGTGATATACCCTTTGCTTTAGAATCTAGATACACTATGGAATTAGCCGACGGTAAACAAATCCATGTAACGCATATCCTTAAAGACTGTAAGATAGAACTTGCTGGTCATACTTTCTCTATAGATCTTATGCATGTTACGCTGGGGAGTTTTGATGTTGTGATAGGCATGGATGGGCTCTCTAGCAAGCAAGCGGAAGTCATATGTCATGAGAAGATCATACGAATCCCTGTTGGTGACAACATCCTTACTGTCAGAGGTGATAGGAGTGGTGCTGTGATAGGCATCATCTCATACATGAAAGCTCAAAAGTTATTACGAAAGGGTCGTGTGGCTATTCTAGCACTTGTAACCGATAAGCAGGCAGAAGAAGGAGAATGGAGGATATTCCCATAGTACGTGATTTTCCAGAGGTGTTTCCCAGAGGATCTTCCTGGATTACCACTTACCGCCAAGTGGAATTCCAGATTGAGTTGACTCCCGGCGTAGCTCCGATTGCTAGGGCACCTTATCGATTAGCACCAACGAGCTACAAGAGTTGTCATCACAACTTCAGGAGCTTTTAGATAAGGGCTTTATTCGACCTAGCACATCACCTTGGGGAGCTCCTGTTCTTTTTGTTAAGAAGAAGGATGGCACATTCCGGATGTGCATCGATTATAGAGAGTTAAACAAAGTAACAGTCAAGAACCGATACCCTTTACCTCGTATCGACGACTTGTTCGATCAGCTTCAAGGATCAAGCTATTATTCGAAGATTGACTTGAGATCTGGTTATCATCAACTTAGAGTTCGAGAAGAAGACATTCCCAAGACTGCATTTCGTACTCGTTATGGTCATTATGAGTTCTTGGTCATGCCTTTTGGGTTGACTAATGCACCTGCTGTGTTCATAGACCTCATGAACCGCGTGTGCAACCTTATCTTGATCAGTTTGTCATTGTGTTCATCGATGATATACTGATATATTCTAGGACCAAGGAGGAGCATGAAGAGCACTTACGAATGATCTTGGAACTATTGAAAAATGAGCAGTTGTATGCCAAATTCTCAAAGTGTGACTTTTGGATAAGAGAAGTGCAATTCCTAGGTCATATTGTTAATGAGAAAGGGATACATGTTGATCCTACCAAAATTGAGGCGATAAAGAATTGGACTACACCCAAAACGCTGAGTGAGATAAGACAATTTCTGGGATTAGCAGGATATTACCGACGATTCATAGAAGGATTTTCTAAGATCGCACAACCTCTCACTGCCTTGACCCACAAAGGAACGACATACAAATGGAGTGAGAGCCAAGAATCAGCTTTTCAATTGTTAAAACAAAAACTCTGTACTGCCCTAATATTAGCATTACCAGAGGGAACAAATGACTTTGTGGTGTATTGCGATGCATCCATTCAAGGATTGATGCAACGAGATAAGGTGATAGCCTACGCCTTGAGACAACTAAAGGTTCATGAGAAGAACTATACCACCCATGACTTAGAATTGGGTGCAGTGATTTTTGTCTTAAAGATCTGGAGATATTACTTGTACGGTACCAAGTGCACTATCTACACCGATCATAAGAGTCTTCAGCATATCTTCGAGCAAAAAAAGTTGAATATGAGGTGACGACGTTGGGTGGAACTACTAAATGACTATGATTGCGCTATTAAGTACCATCCGAGAAAGGAAGGAAACAACTAAACCCTAAGTAGTTTCCGATGCCCTAAGCAGGAAGGAAACAGCTAAACCCTGACGGGTGCAAGCTTTACAACTTACTATCAGTACCCAACTGCCCAAACAAGTTAAGGAGGTGCAGATAGAAGATTTAAAAGCAGAAAATGTTGGTTCTGAGTCATTAAGGGGAATGGATAAACAGCTAGTGGTGAAAGAGGATGGAATTCGGTATTTCATGGATAGACTTTGGGTGCCTGTTTATGGAAATCTGAGAGATTTAGTTATGAGCGAGGCACACAAATCTAAGTATTCTATACATCCTGGATCCGACAAGATGTATCATGACCTAAAGACGCACTATTGGTGACCTAACATGAAAGCGGATGTAGCTACGTATGTGAGCAAGTGTTTGACCTGCTCGAAAGTAAAAGTGGAATATCAAAAACCATCCGGACTGTTACAACAACCTGAGATACCAATGTGGAAATGGGAATAGATCTCCATGGATTTTATTACTAAGTTACCCCGGACTAGTACTGGTTGTGACACGATATGGGTTATTGTGGATCGATTGACAAAGTCTGCTCATTCTTTGCAATTAAGGAAACGGATAAGATGGAGAAATTAACTCGACTGTACCTTAAAGAGATCGTTTCAAGACATGGTGTACCGATCTCAATTATTTCCGACCGCGACGCTCGTTTCACGTCACATTTCTGGCAATCATTGCAGAAATCTTTGGGTACACGATTGGATATGAGTACTGCATATCACCCACAGACGGATGGCCAGAGTGAGCGTACCATACAGACATTGGAGGATATGCTATGTGCTTGTGTGATTGACTTCGGGAATAACTGGGAAATTCACCTGCCATTGGTGGAGTTTTCTTATAACAACAGTTATCATACTAGTATACAGGCAACACCTTTCGAGGCGTTGTATGGGAGAAAATGTGATCATAGTTTGCTGGGCAGAAATTGGTGATAGTCAGCTAACAGGTCCCGAGTTAATTCATGAGACAACTGAGAAGATTGTACAGATACGAAACCGTATGGCTGCAGCGCGAGACAGACAAAAGAGTTATGCTGACAAGAGACGGAAACCTTTAGAGTTCAGGTTGGTGACAAGGTTTTGTTGAAAGTCTCACCATGGAAAGGCGTAGTTCGGTTTGGTAAACGAGGGAAACTAAATCCGAGGTACGTTGGACCATTTGAAATAGTGGAAAGAATAGGTCCAGTGGCCTATCGACTAGCCCTACCTGATTCGCTAAGTGGAATCCATGATGTATTTCATGTGTCAAACCTAAAGAAGTGCATAACTGATGAAACAATGGTTGTACCACTATAAGAAATTCAAGTGGATGAACAATTACGTTTTATCGAAGAACCAGTCGAGGTGATGGACCGTGAGGTGAAAACACTTAAGCAAAGCAAGATACCTATTGTCAAAATCCGTTGGAATTCACGACTTGCACACCGAATTCACATGGGAACGAGAAGATAAAATGAATCTTAAGTACCCTCAACTATTCGAAAGGACGATGCCAGCAGATGAAAGGTATGGATTTAAATTTCGGGACGAAATTTCTTTCAACATGGGGATGATGTGACAACTCATCCAAAACTCACTCGATTTCGATTTCTGTGTGCCAATGCAGTAGACCAGTGATGGAACACTCTCACCATGTAACGCAATTTTCGGGACGAAAATTCTTTCAACATGGGGATAATGTGACATCCGGTAAATTTCCGTTACCAAACTCCGTTAGTTCCGTTAAGTCTTGCATACACGTGTCGTAACACACACTAGTTGTCGTTTAACGTTGGTGACCTAATAATGAATAATGTTCAATTAATGTTAATCTAATTGATTATGTGTTATTGTGTTATGTTTATGTGTTTGCATGTTTTAAATGTTAATTAGAAAATTAATCGCGTAACGCGGAAACGTGCCTATTTATTCGTATGTCTTGTGTTTTTATAAGAAATAAATATATAATGATTTTCATTAGTTTATATCTTTATATTATTAAGTTAAAAACACTTTACAAAGAGTTTAAAGCCTAGTTTTTATAAAATACAAATTACAAGGGCTTAAAGGGTAAATATGGAAATTAAAATTAAACAAAACACCCAAACCCTAGCCCCCACCCCCCAATCGGCCGCGACTTCATCTCTCTTCCCCTCTCCTTTGCGATTTCGACCTAGAACAAGCATCAAAGCATCGATTTGGTTCGATTTCAAGGCATACAACACGTTGGAATCATCAATTACAAGTTAACACACGTTTAAAGGTTAGATTTTTCAAGTTTTTGGGAGTTGTTCATGATGGCCGAACCTAAACTTGAATGGGTGTTCATGAAGTTGAAATTGATGTTAATTGATGGTGTTAGTATGTTAGTTGGATTGAATACATGTTGTTTAACGTTGATTATGTATGAATTGTATGTTTCTAGTGGATTGATCATGACCTTTAGTTTTATGCAACCCTAATTCGAAATTAGCATGATTATGAGAAGTTGATGATTGTTTAATGAATGTATGATGATTTGTAGGTTGTATGAATGTTAGGATACGTTGATCTTGCAAGAAATCAATGAATTGACGTTGGTGTTCATAGGTTACTAAGAATAGTAACTTTATTTTGCATGTAATATTGAATTATTGATGAATAGATGTTATGGATGTGTTCATGGTGATGATTAGATGTTAGATTGTTATTGTGATCATTGGGAATTCAAGAACACATGTTATAGTTCATACATCACTAAAGATAGTAACTTTTTAGGATATGAATTGATGAGTTATGATGTTTGGATGTTATTGATCATGCTTAGATGTGGATATGAACTTGAATTGGTATATTATTAATGAATTCATGAATACATTGAGTGTTTGATAGATGTTGGAATGTACTTTTCCAAAAGGGAAACTTTATTTGCACAAAGTTTGAAGGATGATGGTTTGAACATGTTTGGGATGTTAGGAGCATGTTGTAAGTTCATGGATGAATTCTAATGTGATAGAACATGTTAAATTAGTTGTATAAGATGCTTGGATAATCATGGGTGATGTTTGGACTTTGATGATCATGTATGATGTTGATGTTGATGAGTGGTTAGGACATCATGTTTGGGACTGGAAATTGATTGTTGTGATGTTTGTTGAATGCAATGAACATGGTTAATGAATATGATTATGATCATCATACATGCGTGCGAATCTGAGGCCCCTACTTAGTAGGATTGGCAGGGTTTAGGATGTGAAGTCGTGAGTGGCTTCACATGGCATGTGGTGAGTGGTTTGATCTTTGTATGACATGTTAGTTGTGTTATAACTAGTGGATATGTTAAGGTTCTAGATTCGCATAACTTGTATGATACTTGGTTGTATGATGATCTAAGTGATACACCTGGATAATATAGCATACATATGATCTATTTGAATGTTAACTATGTATGATATATGTGTATGATTACTTGAATGGTTTACAACACATAAAGTCACCAACGGGTCAACGGGTTAACTGGGTCAAACATGTCTGTTTTTCTGAAATCTTGAGTCCTTGGTTGTAGTGTACTTAGGGTTTCATATGTTCTCTATTTACACGTACTCACGTACTTATATGATCTAGGTAACCACTGAAGGTTTCTGTCCATTCTGTTTGTCAAGTAGAACTCTAAGTGTCTATTACGCGTATCAGGTGAGTTCATGCCCCACTCTTTTTTAATCTCTTTTGGGGGAGATAGCATACTGGTAAATCACAAACGCTTTATATATTCAAGTTGTGTATGATATTATATAGTGTTGATATCATGGAAAAGTCCTCATACTTTCGAATTGTTAATATTGAGTAGCGGGGAAATTTGGGTAGTACTACTGGGTCTGACGAGCCCGACCTGTGTGACTCGAGGTCAACCGGGTGTAATTTGTCCGATTGAACATTGTCACGACCTGTTAAGTCGTGACATGAGGCAACAACGTAACACAGTCAACTTCAATTGCGAAATCACTATGAAATAATATTTATTGTTAATGGACTAGCTATGTTACAATGCACTACTTTTATCTATGTTTTAAACTGTTTATGTTTGATTATCACTCTTGAACTCACCAACCATGTGTTGACATTTTAGTATGCTATTCTCAGGTCATTAGCTTGCTTGCCATAGGAGCACTACATGGTTCACTTGCATTCTAAGACTCGATCTTCAAGACATTTTTTTAGTATTTTAATGAATAATGTTTACTCTTTTGGGTTGGCACATGTTTTGCCATAGGTTACACTTTTATTCTTTGGGTTGTTTTTCAAAACGCTTCCACACAGTTTAAAGTTGTACTTTGGTTGATTTTATTTAAGTTATGGCATATAGAGTCGTTCTGAGTAACTATTGACTGTGATCCTGGTTTGTTCACACGCCTCGCGGTAAAACTCCGCACGTGGATTTTGAGGGTGTGACAATCGAGCACCGCTGAAATGCTCAAATACATACCAACATATGTTAGTCATGCCGATTAGTTCCAGCATTTTATATTTCAAGCACATTGTTTTGCGAATATCATATCAATTCAAAGTTCAATCATAAAAGCTAGTTAACTCTTTTGAGGATGCATGAATGCCATCTATTACATACAAGTCTACCCAAATGTCCTCTAATACTAAAGAGGTTGTCTGAAAGACCATTAATACTCACAAACATGGGCGTCTTAATGTTTTTGGAGGCCTAAAGCGAAACTGAAATTTGAGGTCTTTTTAAACATTATAATAAAAAACCCTCCTACTTTATCTGGGCTTAGAAGCAACAATAATAAACAAAAAAAAGTTTATAATTGGCGGAGTTAAAAAGTCCATTGACTTGTGCATTATATATTTCTTTATCATTCACCGGTTGATTTTGTTCATCATTTGGTTGTTTGTTATAATTAATTTGAGCATCATTTAGTTGTTTATTAGAATTCTTTTGAACATCATTATTTTATACTGTTATGTATTTTAATAACGACCATTTTTTAGATTCAATTAAAGCTTCTTATTCTCTTCTTTTTTTCTTTTTGGTCCAACTGGATTCATGTTTTCTAATTTGTTTTGACATGTTCAATCAAATCTAAATGATTAGATGAACCAAAATACCAAAGCAACTCCTAAATCAAACTCAAATATTTCCAAATCCCAAATCAAATATTTCAAGCAAGTCCCAAATGATACAATGATTCTATATTCTAATAAACATAATAATTAGCAATGTGTAGATCAAATAAATAGAAGATAAAGTATAAAATCAAGCAAGCAAGCCAAATTAAATTAAAAAATCAGAGCATAACTTACCTTATTTGAGATGAAATCGAGCACTGGCGGCCTAGTAGTACTAAAATTATGAGAAGAACTAAAGCACAACAATTTGAGGATAAATCGAGCAGCCTAGCATCCAAAGCAATTAGAGGATTTAGAGCACATCAATCTGAGAATCGAGCACCGAGCAGCCAAGCATCCAGAGCAATTCGTCGAACACTTGAACGGTCAGGGAACTCATCGGGACACCCGACATCGTGTGAACGCGATCTTAATATTCGGCTTTCGTCCGTTCGTTTCCAACTCTATCGCCAGCCGCCCCAACCCCCAATCATGAATAATGTAATTAATTGTGTCATGTGTGCGTGTGAACTGTGAACTGAGATGCAAAATCCAAAAGCTAGGCAGCAATCGCAAATCACAATGGACGATCGAAAGAAAAGAAAACTGAAAACCATGAACTTTTTTATTTTTCTAGGAGGCTAGTGGGCTTAAGTTGGATTTGGGATTGGTGGTCTGTTACTTTAAGTGGGCCTAAAACCCTAGCTTGTTTTTACAAGCTTATGGGCCGCCCCTGCTCACAAGGGTGCCCGAAGGTTAGCCGACCAAAGATCTTTTATTCGCATATGGGATTGCCCGACATGATGAATTGTGAACACCTATAGGCCCTTAGATTTAGATCAAATATAGATTCAAACCCGGTAAAAAATACGTTAGTTTTATTTCAAAAGTAATGTATGTTTGTCGTTTAAAACAATAAAGTATAGACAGGCATAAAAAGATTTTTGCTTGAATCATACAAGGAAGTTTCAATATATTTTGCTACATATTATGACTATTAAAAAATTTAGTGTAAACTTAATGGCGTAAAAAAACACAATGTGAGGCGGTAGATCATATTATATTTACCTTATTTCATCGAGGATAATAAATATGACATGTAATTTCAATACACAAAAGATACTTTCAGTTATGAAAGAAAATAATTAAGTATAATACTAATTATTCATTATAACCGTAGAATGTCCCATTCATATGTTTACTAGTATGTATTTAGATAGTTATAGCATATTTATCCGTATAAAAAGTACGTTGTGTATTAAACAAAAATCTCTATTTAGGGATATTATAATGAAACGGTGAAAGTTATAACAATATTATAATTTATGATAATAATTACGTAGATTTAAAATTGACTAGTATTTAAATGTGATACATAAAACGGTTGTATTGTTAACTTTATATCTCCTAGGAGGGAAAGTTCATTTTTCTCATCTCTAAAACCCAACACTCTTTCTCATCCATATATATACCACCTCGGCTTTTCAATTCTCTAAGGTGAGATAGTCTTTCACAACCCTAAACTATAACTTGTAATGTCTTGTATGTAAATAAAACATGTTACAAACGTATAGGTTGGAGAAGCAAAACTGGTTTTATTTTTACGAGACCAAGGGGTGGGGCGGTGTTCCAGCCGGTACCCATGCGGTACCCTCCCCTTGCCGCACCACTCCCTCCACCTTCACAATGTCTAACCCGCACTTACACACATTCTTTATTTTTTTCTCTCTCTTACTATATCCGTTCCACATTAGTACACGCATTTATTACGGTTTTATCTACCTTGGTACATGTCTTTGTTACAAACTGAAATCATTATAAAATATAAGATTTGTCCCACATCAATAGTATGGATGATATATATGAAGTTTGGACCATATAGGCTTCCTCACCCACTAGGCAAGTTTTTTTAAAAATACTTTTTCATATTTGGTCCGTAACAATGTTTCCCATATCCGATTTATTTATTGGAAATAATTAACATCACTAATCATATTAAGTCATCATAAGTCGTGGTTCACTTTTTTTTTCTTTTAACGGCAGATTTTTCTACTTCTACTACTCTATTGCACCAAATTACATCATGCATGTGTTTGAATCGAAAATTTTCTTTATAAAAGACAAAACATCTATCAAGTATCAAATGAACTAACCTAACGTTTTCTGAAAAAAAGTCATTTGCACCGTCTTTTTGTTATTGTTTTTTTCTTCTTCTTCTACACACAAGATGCTGCTTGTACACGTGACTGCATCTTTTTGGCTGTTGGTAAACTATTTTACGTTATGCCCGTCATTAAATTTAAAATTGCTAAAAGTACCAATCTATATTCTATACCTCCATAATTACAATTTAGTCCAAACATACTTCAATCAATCACCAATTAACGGTTGACACGACATGCAATGCGTCAAGATGTGATGTAAAAGGTCAATTTCGTCCCAACTTTGTTTTGTAATCATATTAGTTGGTGGTGCATCATCTTAAGCATCTTCCTAACTTCTAAATCATGACTACTTTTTATTTTATTGTAGCACTCAAAGATGAAATTAAAGAAAATAGGGTTACAGTAAATGTACCAAGCTATGTATGTTTTTACTTAAATGTATATTTTTTATTTTACGGAGTTGTAATAGATCATTCCCAGTAAGTTATCAATTTTTATGTAAGTATATGATTTATATATATTATAGGGGATATTTGTAAGTGAAATATAAAGAAAAAATTTATGAGGGTCATAGTGAGTTTACTATTTAATATTTGAAAAACACGATACAGCCCCCATAAATTTTTAATATTTTTTTTTAAAGTTGTTAGTGAAGGAGAGTGAATAAATAATGATAAAGATATATAAATATTATTTAATCGAAAGAAATAAAGAAAAAATAATATTTTTAATATAAATATAAGGATGAGAATGAGAAAACTAGTTTGAAATTGTGAATGCTTTTATACAAACTTTTGTGAGTTTATACAAGCTTTATATAAGGGCAAATGCAAATCCAAAACGGTGGACGTATATCTATTGTTTTTGTAAAGAAAATCATGTCAATAAATAGTACATTAAGCTATATGGGGTACGTTTAATCAATTCATACAGTAAAGATTATTAAATGCTTATTTAGGGATATGTATACTTGAACCACAAAAAGAAAAAAATATCATTTAAGATGGTAGGGTCACGTTTGATACAAAACAGTAGAAAACCATTAAATGCTTATTTAGGGACACGTTCTCAAACTGATGAAAAATAAATAAATCATTAATGATGGTATAAAGACACGTTTAATATAAAATATTCTAGTACTATTAAATGCTTAATTAACGTTATTTATGTTAAATATTTATATATGCCAATTAATTATTTGGCTTTTAAACAAAACAATATAAATCATGCAGCGTATATCTAGGGTCTGGAATAAAACAATGCAAGAAGCTTAGCACTAAAGCAAACCCATATCCATTCTAAAGATCCGAAACTAAACTAAAATATCATTAAAATCGAGGCTTTTCTGGCACCTAGGTTTATTGTATATGGTCATGCGATAATAACTAGAATTAAACCACTTGTGGTGTGGTCGGGTGTAAAACAATATCAAATAGAATTAATGTCACACCAACAGTAGTTACTACCAACACTAAAGTTGTGATGTGTTAATGTGAAAAAATTAAACCCAAACGTAAAACATAGAAAATTATAACTTAATCGATCCAGACTAGTTTGTTGTGACATACTATCAAACAAAAAAGTAGATGTAAAAACATTGAACCACACACACGTGTTACGCTATGTTAGCTAACAAAACATAGAACATAAAAACTTAGAACAAAACCTAAAGCAAAATAAAAAATGTTAAGCCATCAAAGTTGAAAGTAAAAAATTTATAAGTTTAAACTACAAAAGGTGATTAGATTAAAAGTAAAAAAAACAAACTTTGTAAGGTTATATTGCAAAAAATAAAAAGCTTTGGGTTTAAAGTAAAAAGATTAATTTAAAAAAAAACATTTAAAACATAAGATACAACACCATAATACTTATACAAGTTAATAATTAATATAATTTAAATTAAATGCTTAGTAAAATCCTATCGATAACAAAGGTATATATAAAATCCAAAAACGGTAGAATAAAATAAAATTTTCAACAAAGACGTCGCTTTCAAAAAAAATTACATAGAAAAAGAAAAAATAAAACCTAAACTCTAAAATAAATTAACGGATCTAAACCACTTTTTGTATATATCCTACTTTATTTATTTTATTATTTTATTATTTTATTATTTTATTATTTTATTATCACCTTTTTCAAGTGGTCTGAAAATCTCTTGAAAAGTACGGAGGACACATATTGCCTCTCATGAAGGATCATCGCTTCAAAGGCAAGCACAAATATTGAATTACACCTAATAAACCCTAATTACTCACCTAACATCTCTCAAATCAAGTGTTCATCATCACTAATCACATTCTAATCCTTGTTATATACGTCAGTTTCACTGAAAATTTCAACAAAAAGTTGCAGAATCGGATTACGTTGTGTTTTCAATCAATCGGACGAAGTAGACGTTGAATTCAATCAATTCATCAATGGCTTCGAGGCAAGTTGGATCAAAATCAAGGAAATCGACTTCGAAGTATGTGAATTCGCCGGTTTCGTCGACGACTTCGTGTTTGAAGAATGTTCCAGAAGTTTCGGTTGATGATCTGAGTTCGCCGGCTTCATCAGGTAAAAGTAAACCGCGGTACTCTTACTCGGAGAGTTTTCCGGTGAGTTCGGAACGATTGAAGGAGAATGTCACTGTTACGGTTCGGTTTCGGCCTCTCAGGTGATCGATTTGGTTTAGATTTGTGGTTGAATGTGATATTGTTTGATTGCTTTTGTGGTTTGGTTTTGATTTGATGGGACTTCGTTTTTGTTACCGTAGTCAGAGGGAGATACGGCAGGGGGAGGAGATTGCGTGGTATGCGGACGGAGAAACAACTGTGCGGAACGAGCATACTCCGTCAATAGCTTATGCATACGGTATGGTATGGTAATTGGTACATTATGGTGAAGCATACTTTCTGTTTTCAGTGGTTGAACTTGTTACTGTACGCTTGTAGTGTAGAGTAATCGTACTTGGATGATTAAAACTTGATCTGACGTCGCACGTTGAAACAAGTTGGTGGTTCAACCTATACGTTCAATCGGATAAAACTTAGTCTCACGAAACAACGAATGTGTGTGTTTGTGTAAATCCGAACAAGAGGAAGCGACCAAATGATGGAATTCGTATCTTGTAGGAAGTGGGGCAAGCTAAGGGGCTGCCGAACCTTGGACCCCGCTCCTCAGGGTGATGCCCCCGGACCCTGCCAATGGGGCATTGCCCCCACGAAACCGGCTTCGCCCCTAAGAACCAATGAGGTTCTAAGCTTCTAATTACATGTATCATCATAAAATTCAAACTAGTGTGTTCCCTCATACCTTCAGACTAATTTGATGAATACTATGATTGCATTGATCATCCAGTTACACTAAATTATATATATCATGTACTGTTTGGGATCTTGAAGCCGTACTTAAAAGTAATCCCTGATGAGCTAAATGAAACTTATTTGTGGAATTTGGATTTTGCATTAAGTTAATAACTAATACCAGTGTGAGAGAGTGAAACATAACAAAATAAACAACCGATGAGTATGGAAAACATGCCATGTATAAGCATCTCTCACCATAACTAAGCAATGTCTTCTTGTTACTGATGGAATTTGGCTCTCGTATGTATGCAGCAGCTGTGAGTTATGTTAGCAAGTTATGTCTGCTTGCTTTTTTGAGTAACGATAGGTAGGTCTATAAGACAACAAAAGCTACGAAGGATCAGCTTGAATATTTGCTAGACTCAGATCTCAAAACATATACCAGTTTTCCCTATCTTTGAGAAAGAAATACTAGTGGAACAAATGTACTTATTTATTTTTTTTGTTTGATTCTATATTTCTAATTGCATGCCTTGAACTTAAAGCCTTTCCCCATTAGCCCATTGTAGTGCTTAAGACATGTGCAACCTGTCAAGATCATCCAAACTTATTTAAAGCTCAAAAGAGTGATAGTGTATTTATGTTATAAAGTTGATGTGTAGTATAAAAAATGAAATTTATGGATTAAAAAGTCTCTTAGAAAATTAGTGGACATGAACATGTTTGTGAGAATTGATAAAAGTCAATTTGGTATTTGTTAAGAATATGAGGTTTTTACAGGCAGCCAAAATCAAGATTGAAATTGTAGATTCTTTTACAGATTTATTTGAATCAGACTTGGTTTTGACCAATTAGTTAGCTCAAGCCACTTTCTCCATGATTTAGTGTGGCATGTTTATGTCCTCATTTTAGGAGACTAAATGAACAGCTTGGGATGTGATAAAAAGCATAGTCTGGTCCCCATGCCTTTTTTATTCATATTAATTTTCTAAAGATTACTAAAACCAGCAGCATGCTGCCTCCTATTGATCTGTATTTGATCAGCTTTAGAATCAGTAACTTCATATTTCATTTTTTAATCACAGCTATATATTTTTAACCTGGGCGCATATCTAAGTATCATGTCTACAGCCAATGATGCGCAATCATAAGAATTAGACCTCCTTAATGAAAAAGTCATGAGATCACTTCCAGTAATCAAAACTACCTGAAATATAATTCCTAAGGACGGCTCTTGGTTCATCTGTTAGTCCTATATAAGATCTCTGGATGAAGGGAGATACTTTTGCTAGTTATCTGTTATATAAGATCTCTGTATTTGTTTTTTAGGTAGTTGCGGTTGATTTTGTTTATATATCCAAATATGATGTCTTTCTCATTTCTTTCATATTATAATCCACTTTCTCATTATAAATATTTCTTGTACAGATGTTTCCTGCGCAACCTGCATAATGAAATAACAAAATACATTGGAGCTTTAAATATCTAGATTGACATTGTAATCTGAATCCTTTTTATATATAGATCGGGTGTTTGGGCCTACCACAACAACACGTCATGTATATGATATTGCAGCCCATCATGTACTTGCTAGTGCTATGGAAGGCATTAATGGTATTTTATATTTTATGCAGCTGATCTGTTCTAATTAATCCTTATTACTAGTTTTCTAAATGTCTGCATTAACTCTCATATACCTGCTATGACCAATTCTAATATCAGGGACTATCTTTGCATATGGTGTTACAAGTAGTGGAAAGACTCACACCATGCATGTAATTAGTTTTTTTATTGTCTTGTGTTATTTTAGCTAGTTACTAATAGCTTCAGATTTTACAATTTTCTTGCTTCATGTTGATCGTTGACTTTCATAGGCGACATGAATAGATTAATCTTTAAGCTGTTATGATCTCTGTGTGCGTGTCACGCCAATGTATTTGTTTTGATTATTTTTGTCATATACACAAGTCAGGGAGATCAAAAGTCCCGCGGAGTTATCCCATTGGCGGTAAAGGATGCTTTCAATATCATTCAGGAGGTTTGTAGGCCTAAACTTATGATACCTCCATTGCATATTGTACTTGTTTTAAGCGGGACAATTGATAACGCCTTGTGTTTCTTTCAGACTCCAAGTCGTGAATTTCTCCTTCGTGTCTCATATTTGGAAATTTATAATGAGGTAGGCCTCTGAACAATCTCTTCTGGTGCTCACTACTTGATAAACAAAATTTGGTCTTTGTATTTTCATCCCTGCCAGTATTCTCATCTGGCTTTGAATGCATTTTCAGTCTTGATCATAGTCAGTTCAGGCTTCGCTTTAATATGACTGACTACATGTGTTGAATACCAACCTTGCAACGGAAATTGCGTTTCATCATCAAATATTTTCTGATTTTTAGCTCTTGTTTGTGTTACTGATTTGTATAATTTGAATAAGTATACGAATCTTCATGGCATCCACACCTGGTCTAAACATGTTGGGAAGGTATAATAGCTTTTTGAACATCTTTTAACATGATTCTCACGTCTTGGAATTGTTTTCAGTAGTGTTCCTTGGTAAATAAACTTTTCAATAGCATTCATTATTTCATAACCAGTCAACCACTATGCATTTAACACCTATAACATTTAGTGTTGGATTTTTAGTCAGATATACAAATACTTTAATTGTTTCCAGTGTCTTTGGAGTTTATGTTTTACATGCACTTAGCCAGTGTGCATTTATATTGCCTTCTTTATAACTCATCCAGGTGTTGCCATTGTATGTTGCCTTTGGAACCACCCTGGTGTTTAGACTTCCTAGGCCAATATATATTATAGATGCATGTCTTTTCATATGATGTTGCAATCTTGAATTTCCTGTTTTCTTCAGGTTATTAATGACTTGTTGAATCCAGCAGGGCAAAATTTAAGAATAAGGGAGGATAGTCAGGTAATCTTTGTCCTTAATGTTAGGTTCAAATAGCTCAAACACACGAACACAATCACGAGAACAATAATAAAAATTAATAGAGCAAGACACAAGATTTATAGTGGTTCGGTTACGGTGTGTAACCTACGTCCACTTGGGGCAACTAGGGTTTTCTTTTATTGAGGTGTTGAATGTTTACAAGTACAAGAGATATATTTATACTAACTAAACAATTAGGGTTAACACTCTTTGCCTAAAATAGCAAACTGGGCTTTAGGGCGGCCGTCCCTTAATCTCCTAATTCTGTCTTCAGTTAATACCGGGTCCAACCGAGATGGGTCGGAGCCCACAACTTAACACTTAATACCTGTGTTTCTCTTTTAGTTTGTCTCCGTATCTCCTTTGTGTTATTTGATTTGAATCAACTTTACCGTCTGGCACACAGTCTAGATTTATATGACTTGTTTTTGAAAAAGAACTGGTTTTTGTTCTTTTCTTTCCTTCCCTTACAAGGGAGAGGGGGGAAGGTAAAGAGTTGTATTAAGCACGAGTATACCAAGCATGTCAATGTTATACTTACGACACATAACTTATATTGTAGTATGTTGTACCACTATTAATCTATTATTCAAGATCCCATGTTATTTGTTAGAGGCTAGAAAATTTGATGATCTTATTGATTGATGTAATTCTCTATTTATAATACAATGGATGTTTATCTCCTCATCTATCATTCAAATACAAGATATATCAATCAACTAACTAAACCAAATCTTGTGCTAAGTCTTTAAGATAACTTGTAATAACCATAGCCGATAACCAAGGAGGAGGAGGAGTTCGGATTCGGGTTCTATTATTATTGTCCTATTTAATTTATAACTTCATATGAAATACCCTTGTAATTAAAAAACATTCAGTTCTACTTCTGTCAAAGCATAAGCAATTGTAAATGAGTATATTCTATAATTATTGCTTGTAGGGAACCTTTGTTGGTGTAAAGGACGAAGTTGTGTTATCTCCTGCCCATGCACTTTCCCTTATTGCAGCTGGAGAAGGTTTGTATTTTCTTTGCCATACTCGTGTATTTATTAATTTCACATCCCATAGGGTAGGTCGCTTAAAAGATTTAGGTTTTCATTGTTCTGGACTGGTATTGGTAGTACAATATCTTATGAAGTAGTTTCTATCCTTCAAATTGTTACTTGGTCTTGTCATTTTCTGAGTATAAATGATCTTTGTTATTATGTTCTTTATTATAACAGAGCACAGGCATGTTGGTTCTACGAATTTTAATTTGCTCAGCAGCAGAAGTCACAATATTTACGTTGGTAAATTTCTGAAATAGATTAAGTAATTCATTTTTGAGTTTCTTTTGCCATGTAAAATGAAGGTTTGTTTTGCACATAACAAACAATAGAACATGATAATGCGATACCTGATACATAGTGATTACCATAAGAACTCAGTACAATATGTTTTATATTGATCTGATCAGACTGCTCTCAGGTGATGTGGCCAACAGTGGAGGATAAAAATGTGTTTTTAGTTTTCTTCCTAAAGAAATAAAAAACCAGTTTTAATTGTCCAGCTTTATTTCATGGATTTCTATGGTAGGTCGTATTATTAATCTTGATGCAATTAGGTTATATGATATGGTTATCAAGGCATTATTTAGCGTTACCCTTGATGCTTTTAAGCGTGAGTTAGAGGTAGGCCCTCTTGTTTTCATGTAAATATACTGTACTGCTTGATCTTGTACTATCAATGTCTGTTACTGTTTATTCTTTTGTTACTTCGTCTTTTGTTTTTCTGGGTTAATCTTGTTGTTAACATATTTTGTTAATACTTTTCTACTTTCTAACAGACCATAGAAAATAGCCCTTCTGGTGAAAATAGCGACTGTGGGGATGTTAACTTGTCACAGTTGGTATGCTTTTGAACTTCACCTTTCATTTTCTCTTCTCCGTTTCTCTTACTTTCTTTTGTCTTCAGTCGTTTTTATTTTGTTTCCTTACTTTTGTGGACAACTTGCATAGATTCTTTCTAAATAACACAGCTTTGTGCGCTTGTTGCTATTTATATAATGTCATTTGTTTAATATCTTCTCAGTTTGATTGTTCTTCATTTCACCTTCAATGGCAGAACCTCATAGATCTAGCAGGTTCAGAGAGCTCTAAAGCTGAGACTACTGGTGTTCGTCGGAAAGAAGGATCCTATATTAATAAAAGTCTTCTAACCCTTGGAACTGTGAGGCCTCAATCATTGCCATTATTTTATCAGTGTAATAATTTGCTCTACAAATGTCTACTTCTAGTCATATCAATGTTTTAACTCCCCTCTTGCAACGTAGCATTCTTTTACTCTTTTTATCTAAAGGTCTTGTATCAGTATATCTGAAATCTTCAGGAACAAATACCTTAGTTTCTAGTGGAAAAAGTGAGCTCAGTTTCCTTCACTCTCTGCATTGTGTGACATAGCATGAATAGTTGAAACTCACTAAACCCCAACTCTCTTTACTAAGTTTTGTTTTATGTATATAGTGTGGGGCTAAGCTAGGATAGTGGTAGCTTTTTTGTATGCTATATATATACACACATTACTTCATATATTGATAACTGGATATGTTTTAGAGTTTGCTAACTAGGAACTGTTACAGGTTATATCAAAATTGACAGACGTGAGAGCAGCTCATATACCATACAGGGACTCAAAGTTAACTAGGCTCCTTCAATCTTCATTAAGTGGTCGTGGGCGAGTATCTCTAAGACTTGCATAGAAGTTTTAAATCAATCAGGTCTTGTGCAGAAGTGTTTTTGAACCATAATATTGTTCTTATTTGCATCCTTTTTTAGCTTATATGCAATGTTACTCCGTCATCAAGCAATTTAGAGGAGACACATAATACATTAAAGTTTGCCCACCGTGCAAAACACATTGAAATCCAGGCAGCACAAACTAGGGTATGAACACTAAGCCTTTGATGCCTTAAAATAATTGTTTCTTTGACAATATATTAAAGTAAGCGTGTAATTCTTCAGATCATTGATGAGAAATCCCTTATAAAGAAATACCAAAATGAAATTCGATCATTAAAGGAGGAGCTAGAACAATTAAAAAGTGGCTTTGTTGTAGTTCCTCAATTTAAGGATGATGGAGGAGATGGCATAATTCTTCTTAAGCAAAAGGTACTTCCTTTAATTAGAATAAACCGCATGTTTTGTTCTGTTTATGTAACCTTTTAAGTTTATTTACATTTAAATCATGAATAACCATGAAATGATGAACAAAATTAGGCTCTATACAATCACAAGTGATAACGATTCATTGTGCATGAAATTTCATAAGTGTCGTGTCATTTACACATTCCTTCAAAAGGTTGCTTCCTTTTACTATATCCAGTTTCTTTTGGGTATTTGTGATGTTTAAAGCTAGAAGATGGTCAAATGAAGCTGCAATCAAGACTGGAGCAAGAAGAAGAAGCCAAAGCTGCTTTATTAAGCCAAATACAAAGGTTGACCAAATTGATCCTAGCTTCCACCAAGTCTTCACCCTCACCTAGACTTCCTCATCGGTCAACTATAAGAAGAAGACATTCCTTTGGTGAAGAAGAGGTAGATTTTATTTTCTCATTTTGATATTGTGATATGGAATTTTGGTTAACATACCAAAAGTGTTATATACTTTGGGTTTTAAAAGGTGCAAGGATATGTACTTTATATATATTTTTTAAAGTTCTATTAAATAGTTGATGTATTATTTACGATTTCAGGAAAAATATCATTGCAATAATTATCTAAATCTTTGAATAAAGTGATTTCAAAAGTTGTGACCTTAAAATAGACTTGGTAGTGCTATCAATGCATCCCCCTTGTTCCTCTTTTTACACTTTTTCTTCAGTGAAATGGCCCATTTGAGATAAAACACAACCGTGATTGACCTATTTACAAACCGATGCTCGAATTTGGCATCTAAATAATCTCTTGGAATGGCCAGCTTGCATATCTCCCGCATAAAAAATGTGACTAAATTTTGGATGACAAAATACCGAGTTGTATGTTTCTCTTCATGGAGGTGTGGAAAGTAATAATGATGCACTGAAGGAGGAGAAAAAGACCAAGAAGCCCGGATTTCTTTATTGGTTGAAACCAGGGGTCAGTCTTCATTACAATTCTTCCCTTCTTAGTGTAGATTGACTGGATTCTAATAGTTAATTGTTCTTTCTGAAACCATATATAAGCTCCAACACTAAATAATTTGAGTGTTTGACTTTATAACACATGTTTATGGCTGCTTGTGTAAGGAAATATACTTTCTTTTAAATTTAAATTAATTACACTTTCGCCATGAATCATAAGTTTTGTACTCACACTTAGTTAGATTTTAGCGTTGATTAAAGAGGCACTCATAGACGTTGTTGGTATCCTTCTTTATCACATAATCTTTTCTCAGCATGTGGATTTTTGCTTCAGTTGGGATCATGAACACATTACACACCCATCAGATTTAAATGTGAAAGCATCAGCGTGTTTTTTGTACATGTTCATAATTTAGGCGACAACAAATATTGAAGGATGTTATTCAATAACAATAATTATTTTTGAAGGTTTATTAATAATTCAATATTATTGTTTTGACTAGAGACGAGACAGTTTCTCCAGGGCTTTGACCATTACTAGTGATAAATCAAGTGGAGCCAAGTCAATCAGCACACCTTCAACTACCCAAGCAGATAATCCTGTTGAATCCAGACATTCACTTTCTTTGCCAACAGAGTGCATATCTGTTGAATTCTCACCAGGTGCCACACAAGATCAAGAAATTAATGAGGATGTTTTTCTGCAACAAGAAAGTCCTCTGGTAAGCATTTCCTCTTCATTTATTATCTACACTAATTTGAGTTAATTCGACCGTATAACAAATGCATGCATGAATATCAGATGGATTCTGCTTTTAATAGGTCAAATAGGTAATATATAAGTAGCTCAAAAGAAAGCACTGTAAAAGTAGCTAAAGAGTTTTTTTAATGCATAAAATCTCTTAGATCGCTTTATTGAAATTACGTTTCTAATTGAAATTATTTTGTAGTCACATTAGACATGCAAGATATTTTTTTAAATAAATAATTCGGACAACAAGATGAGAAGTGTTGGAGACTTGGCAATATTGTCTCGCATCGATGTTTAGTCATACAGCTAAGAAAGCTTGCAAGAATCTTGGATTCAGGAGCTCTGTTGAAAGTACATGAGTCCATCTGCATCAGTGCTTTCCATGAACTATTTTTTTTCTGTTTCTTTCATTCTTTTTATTGGGTGCCTTCTTCTTAGTCCAGACATATTTAGACTTCCACTTTCGTATGTGGTTTGACAGATTAGTATAAAAAAAGTTGACAAAATTGACCTCCTTAAAGAGCAGCAAAAGAGTTTATCGGAGGAGATCGCAGTTCATTTAAGTGCTCTAAAACGATTGTCACTCAATGCTTCAAGAGAATCTGAACGGGACATTTTAAATGTAATAGATAAATAAAATCTTTCATCAGCTTTAACTGTGGTTTATATACTGATAAAGGTCACATTATAAATTACAACCTGCAGGTGGAGATAACCAGATTGAATGAACAAATTAAACTGGTGAATGATCAGATCAGACAGCTAGAAGACAGAAAAGCTAGTTCTGTTGTATCATCTCACCACGATATGGATGGAGTTGAACAAACACGAGTAAGTGCTACTACTTAAGGTGGCAATTTCGACCCGTTAACTTATGAAATATGAATTCGCCGTTTGGGTTGTGAAATTTCTTAAATAGAATATTTAGCTAAAGGGTAACGCATCAAACATGTTGCAAGTCTCCAATAGTCTATGAATGAGTCTATGCTTAACTCCTAATACCTTCATAACACTCGAAAGATTCATGTGATTGTAATGATATTGTTTCCGTACTACCTGTTCAACCTGAACATGTTTTCATTCATTGCCCATCCTTAGCTGAAATTCCCGTCTTATGCAGTCTGTTTCTGAGCTAGAAGCACAATTAAATGAGATGTCCTTTGAGCTTGAGGTATGTTCAATGTTTCTTGGAACACACACACATATAACTGCATTATGGCCAAGATAATAACTTTAGCATCCTAGGAGTATTTTGGTAATTCCTTGTTGGATATAGTTTAAGAGCAAGTAGGTCCAATCTGAGGCGTATTGTACTCTCTTTTGCCAGGTCAAAACCGGGGATAATAGAGTACTTCAAGAGCAGCTCAGCCAGAAGGTAAGAAACCAATGCTGTATTTCCCCCTTAAAACTTTATGATCTTTATCGTGCTAATGTTTTTGTGAGATTTTGTGTTTCATCCAGATCAATGAATGTGAAGGACTACAAGAAACAATTAACTCTTTGAAACAAAAACTATCAGATGCACGTAGTGAATTTGATGCAGAGAAAGATGCAAAAATAATGTTGCTTCGTCAATCTCAGGTTCATTCCCATATTACTGCTTGCATTTCCATGTTTAAAGGTGGCAAAATAAGTGGGATAACAGGTTAAGGGCTAAATAGATAATAATATGGTACATAGTTGAAATATGGTTACTCATCTGGACCAAACTGGACCAGAGTGTGTCCATAAAATTAAAAGTAGTGAAACCACGAACTGGACCAATATTCTAAACTAGTTAGGCACCTGCGGTTCCATGTTGGAACCAATCAGTCCCAAACGGGGTCATAAACCTAATACAAACTTCGGGTTTTATAGTTTAATATAAAAAACTTAGTTTCAAGTTTAAAAAATAGAAAAAATGCCAGTGTGGTTCTGTTTCTACTATCATCAAAAATTATTTTATTAAACAAAAATATTTGGAAGACTTAATAATGAACATATTTGAATCATCAAAGCAGCATGTGAACTAAAGCAATTGGTATCAGAACAGGCACACGAGGTTGAAAAACTCAAACAGAAAGTAACTGAACTGATATAGTCAAAAGAGCAATTAGAATCCCGTAACAAAAAACTAGCAGAAGAAAGCTCATACGCCAAAGGCTTAGCCTCAGCGGCTGCAATTGAGCTCAAAGCACTATCTGAAGAAGTCTCAAAACTAATGAACCACAACAAGCTACTATCAGCTGAGTTGGCGTCACACAAGAACTCCCCGAGCCATCCGTAGATCAATGAGCCTCATTAAAGACGGACGTAAGGACAACACTTATTTCAGACAAAAAGAACCGGGTCCTACACAAACAGTGTTAAAGAGAGAACTCGCATTGAGCAAGGAAAGAGAAAAATCGTATGAAGCAATGTTATCTGAAAAAGAACAAATAGAATCTAAGTTACAAAAAACTGTTAACGAGTCCAAACAATGAGAGTCATATCTTGAAAACGAGCTTGCTAATATGTGGGTGGATTCTTGTAGCAAACCTAAGGAAGACACAAGGAGCCAAACCCGAGGAATCAGAGTTGAGCCCAAAGGTTCAGCATGATGGTTTTGATATGTGGAACGGGATCAGTCAATCAGATGACTTGCTATAGTTTCTTAAAAATGATGGAAATTTGTGTTCACAAGTAAAAGAATAGAAATAGATTGTAGTGTTTTGGTTAGGAATTGGGATTGTGTTGTGTAAAGGTATGTTTTTTATTGTTTTACCTTTTGTAGGAGTTTCAGTAATTGTACAAATCATGTTCATGTGTTTCTTCAAGCTTTAAGACAATTTGGCTCTATATTGTACTAAAATATTGGTGGTGGAATCTTTAAGGAGAGTTCGTGTAATTGTAAGCCTCTGGTAATCAAGTCTCATATTCGAATTTTGTTTTTACTCGTTTTCTATCGTAACCTTTTAATTTTTATAGATCACATGTCCAATTATTATTTATCTTTTTCAATTGATTAGCAAAGTATTGGTGTATCCTAGGGGTTTTCTAGTAACAAGTTTCATGGTTATCTAAAAATAGAAAATTATTGGTATTGGGGTATGTTGTTTTCAATTGGGATAATGGTACTTGTTTAGTTGTTTGGTCTAAATTTCCTGTATCTAAGTTACTGAACCTAGACTTGCATAAAAAAACCGGGTACGGACCCGACCCGGACCCGGGTCCGGGTACAACCTGGTACCGGGTGTACCCGGTTCGTACCCGGAATAAACCGGCGGTTTCAACTCGGTTTGGAATTTTTTTGAATTTCTAAAACCCGACGCTACCCGGGCCCGACCCAAACCTGACCCGGTCTAAACCTGAAGTGAACCTGGTATTGGACATAAAAAAAGAAAAAAAATCAGAAAAAATAAACCAAACCCGGTATTAGACCCGGTTCCGGACCCGACCCCGACCCTACACGGGTATGGCGGGTAGGGTTTTCCGCAAGTGAACCCGACCCCGACCCGTACCCGGGTTCACCAATAACCGGGTACAAAAAAACCCGACTGGACCAAACCCAGTTTGAACCCGGTTTCGGGTCCGGCCCATACCCGATTTGTGCATGCCTAACTGAACCTACTATGGTCCAGATAATTTTTTCCAAGGCTAAATGGCTAATTAGGGCCGGCCCAATAAGATAAATGAGTAACGCCGGGCTTGGGGCCCCTAAAAATTTAAGGCCCTATATTTTTTAATAAGTATTATACACATCTTCATTAACATAATTGATGAGGGGGGAGATCAAACGACAAGCGGTTTCAAGGTTTACAATCACAAATTCAGTTAAAGCTCAAATGACAGCAATAATCTCGATTTTGATCCTTGAGTCTTTGATTTGTGATTTAAAGATCTATGACATCCGACTTTTTAATGTTTGTTGCCAAATCTACGATTGTAAAAATATGATTTACTTATTCTAAATCAACAGTTTTGAGTTTCTGGTGGTGGTTCATAGTTCAAACTTTTGGATTGACGATTTCGGCATAGGGGCCGCATACAAATCTTACTTGATTTCAATTATAAGATTATTATTTAGTACAAGATTCTCTTTTTCCATCTTTATTTTAAGTACTTAGAACATTTTGGTATTGTTAAAAATAAATTTTATTGTACATTCTTAATTTTCAGGGGAGTGTGAAACAAATTTATCTCTTTTAATCATTTTTTTGTTATACTTTGTAATATGATATTTGTGTTACAGGTTACTCTACTCTTGAATTTCAAATAGTGGTTTGCATAAAGAGGTTGGAAATCATAGAACATGAATTCTATAATGTTGATTGTGTAAATGTGGCTCAGAATATTTCACTTAAATACCTTTTCATATTTGGTCATAGTAGATTATATATCCTAGTTGGTCACAAGTGATTAGGCATCTAATTTACTAAATTAATTAGGTCTCTAAGCCTAGATAAAGACATCTTTTATACTATGAAATTTGAAAAAAAAATAAACAAAAAATAAAAAAAGGCCTTGATTCTTTAATTCGTTTAGGGCCTTTAAAATCATTGAGCCGGCTATGAGGCGAATATACTGCTCTTAAATGTGTGCATAAAAAACATGATGATGCAACAATGACTTAAGATGAAATATTAGTTTGAAAAGAGTCATATACATGTTGCAAGCTTGTAGCTTATCGTTACCCTCAAATAACAAATATGAAGCTTTGCTAAACTATATCAATATAGGACACAAACTCAGAGTTATAAAGAACGTATATCAGCAAGAAGAATTTACAATCCCATAGAGATCATTTAGATTTTTTTAGAAAGAGTTTTCAAATTCAATATCAATACTAGTCATGCCATTTTGTAACATATTATGGTGTATTGATGTGTCATGTAAGACATGAACGTTCTCTATAACATGACAATTTATTCAAATCATTAAGAAATTATGGGCCAAACCTATCAAAGTGTTGAGTATTAGACATTAACTATGACAAAATGAGTTTTTTTACTAGCAAACACTCATTCTCCACTTTACTCCTAATATTACCACATCTACTACTTATAAGATTTGAACCCACAATCTTTTGATCAAGAAGTATACCACTTAATAAGTGTAGAATTAGAGAAACACTTTATTATAGTTCTATAGCAATTTTGTACCTATTATGCACCTAAGATCATCACCTACAATCTACAATGCTTAAACCCACAATCTTTGATACAGCCACCATACATAATGTACCTCTTTTATGCATTCTACAGAAAAGCCCACTCACAACTTTTAACAACACATGGCTAGTAGATAACCAACAAATTGGCGGTCATAAAACATTTGGGTAATTTCTGTAAAATTCAATGTTAAATTACAAACATGATTAATTAAAATATCAAATAAGAAAATTCAATTAATCGTTTATTAAAAACATAACCATAAATTTTATCATAACGAATCTTGAATGTCTTGTTTTAGTGAAGATAGTTGTCCAAGACAGTCTGGAAACTTTACCGGAAGTTTTAATGGTTTACTGGTGCAAACTCCTTCGATCGCTTTGGCTAAGGTGTACCCCAATCCGGTTGATACCGAAAATGAAACTGCATTTCCAATTTGCATGTACCTAAAACCAAATTCAAAACATAAATGTACTAAGGACCTTATGACACCCATATTTGTTCTTTGGACGATCATTTAGATGATTTACGTTGATACATCTTCAAAGTATTAAAAGTTAGAAATTTTCCTACTCTTTTTATCTATTTTGGTATTTCCATATTTTTATAAGTGATCATTTTAGTAATTTTACCTTGCTTTAACAGGCCCACAAAGTTTGTAGTGATCAGGAAATCCTTGCAGACGTGCATTTTCACGAATGGTAAGAACTCTATCCTGGTTTGGATGGAGCAGCACCTATCAAAAAAAGCATGCAACATAAATAGAAAGGCAAAAACTTGATGTTCAGTTACTTGATTTGATAAAGAAATGATACTAACCTGATTATGTGGCTCAGCTCTACCCACTACAGTTGTAACAATATCATCCATACCCAAGCGACCAAAGGGTCTGCATTAATTTTATGTTAGTAACAGTAGCAACCAACTTCACAAGCATAAAGCTATAGAAGGACTATTGTGTAAAAGTAACATACTTTGATCTAATTTTAGTTCTGGATAATCATATTTGGTTTCACCTATTAAAAGATAACCAGCTTTTAAGTTTCAAAGAAAGATTTGAATTATTTTGTTATCATAACAAATTTGGGCCAAAAGGTCAAAATGGTCATAGTTATTAACAAATTAATTGAATCGTCATTTTGATATGGTAACATGAACCTACTGCTTTATATTAAAAGTTGGTCAGCTTTTTCAATGGCTCTTACCTTTTAATCAATACTTTTAATACTTTATAATTTTTGCAAGCAAAATTAAACATGGTTACTCAAACGGCAAAGTAAATTCAACTATGCTATCTTTTATGCAATTACCCTGATCTATGTAAAAACATGAAAGAAAACATACTTTTTTGAAGTTCCGCGCACAAAGGTCATAGCATAATTTGGAACCTGGAACAATAGTAATTTAATGTGAGAAATACAGATGGTATTGAATATTGAATTTTGTTATGATATAAACAAAAATGATGTTGAAGTTGTACCAAAGGTTTTCCAGAAGGTAACATGACTCTTTCAACTGAAGGGTCCCATTCTACTTTGTTGTTTTTACCAACTTTTACCCCTGGCAAATCCCGAAAGTTTGCTCCCTGTAAAATTTAAGCACATCATAAATAATTAGATCTTGATAATCAATAGTTAAAAACTTTGAAAAAAGCTGATATCAGCAGATAGCTCATCTTGAACTTAGCTTTCCACCATTTGTTTTAAAAAGAATTGTCAAATAGCCAATAGGTTGATAATAATCTTGTAATATTTAATTAATTATAGTGAACCGATTGGCTAGTAGGCAACGCAACACAGGCAGGATCACTGTATTGAGCAATGTAACCTACACTTCACATATTATTGCTAAAAATGTTATTCGTAGATAAGTTGTGTTAGAATTATGTTTGATTTTGCTACAAAAATGTAAATATAGTGTTCAAAGCTAATATCACGACAATATTGGAGAGATTAAAGAATATAAATGCAAGTTGGAACGTTCTATGGCCAAATTAGAAGAAATGAAACATTGGGAAAAGGACCTTTATCTTTGGAATATGGCAAACACGAGCATAATCATCCTCATTCAGTTCCAATGGTCTATGATCATAAAGCATCATTCTTTTTGAAGAATCTTTCCCCAAAGCTGTAAAATAAAAAAGCATGGATATGAATTAGTAAAAACAAATAATTCAATCAACAAATGTATCATTAAAATCACCTTGCTTTCTCAATCTGATATATTTCTGATAGCTTGTTCGTGGGCCACCTGCATACTCCATTTCATCCTTACCATTGTTGTTTGTGACCTAAAGTTTCCATAATATAAATATGAATAATACTGATAATAACATAACAACAATGGTAGTAGTAGTAGCAGTATATAAGAAATTAGCATTTACCTCAGGCAAGTCTGAAATTGCATCACCAAGTAATATGCTCTTCTCTAATTTGTGTGACTTATCATTGTCATCAGATCCAACAATACAATCCTACAATTGAATACAGAAAAGCTAAAGAATAAAACGTGTTTTAAAATGCATATATAATTTTAGTTGATGTACCCACCTTGAACTCAACAGGTACAACTCCTCTCCCCACAACCTCATGTGTTGGCAAAGGAAACTGAGGCAAATTCTGTTGGATAAAAAAAATGTTATTAAAATAGCTGAGAACAACAAGAAGATATATATTCAATAGACTTGGCAACTTCAGCCTATTTAATTAAAATTGGGTTGATTTGTTAATGGGTCAAATTAGTTGCATTAAGAAGTTTAGTATAAAGGGTAGACAACAGGCCCAGTGGCCAAAAGGATTGTAGCCTGTTAAAGTCTAATATACTTCATGGAGTTTTCCAAATATTTTTATCTAAAGATGATCATTATGGTAATAGTGTTTTCCAAAAAAAAATTTAGAAATGCACAAAAAGTGTTTGTGGGTCAACACCTGACCCATTTCAACTAATATTCAACCCGTTACCAGATATGACCCGCCCATATTGCCACATAAATTATTCAAAAATACTTGCCATCATTGTATTAGCACCCCAAAGAAAAACCCTCAATCGGCATTGAGGAACTCCATATGATCCAGCTGCCATTATACCCAAACGTGTTTGATAATTCATGGAAACTAAACGCCCAACAGCATGATATCCCAAGATACCATCGGCAAATTTGACAATATCACAAACATTCTCCATCAAAACAAATTTTGGTTTCAAAAAATCAATTATATCCATGTAGACTACAAGCTGATGATTCTTTGGATCTTTTAAGGGGTCGGTGTAATTTCTAAACCGATTATGGCCACTGATTCCTTGACATGGAGGACCTCCACAAATGAAGTCCACATCACCCTGATGTTCAAAATAATCAATGCACACTTAGTATATAAATAGAACACACTAAAAAAAAGTAAATGAAAAGAGGGGATTGACTTACAGGAAGTGGTAAAATTCTTAATTGGTATCCTCTGGTAACAAAATCCTTTATAGATTCCGTGCAGTTACTATGGCAAAAGAAGAAGTTTGTGTGAATATTTTTTTGGGTAGTTTTCATGTACTTTCATTTGTCCGGTTAAAGTTGTTTTATACATCTGAATCACAAATAGATGACTTTATGTCCTGCATGGGTCATTTGTATGCAGAAAACTCTCCATCAAAATACATAATTTTTTATAAACTTTTTAAAATCATGTATAACTATGTTTTATTAATATATATACCTTTTTGAAATCTTATATAAATTGCTAAATTTATCTATTATAAAATCACCCAAAAGGTACACGAACCAACTTTTGAAATGTAGTTAACAAAAAACAGGACAGATGAAAAAGTATGTGAATATTTTATATTTGACTGGGGGTTGTTTTTTCATGAGAAAAGAGTTCATGGTCTGTCAATTGCCAAACCGACAAGACCTAACCTCAAACCGTCCATAGGCTCCCAAGTATCATAGCTAGGACCAAAGCCCTTCCATCGCACCTAAATGTTGCAAGTATTATTATAAAAATTAGAATCTAAACTAAAAATGAAGATAAAGATGTAAAGCTCTACAAACATTTCTTAGGAATATATAATCAAAAAGTAAGACATTAGACATGTATGGTTACGGCAAAAATGACATTTCAGCAAAAAAAAAGTTAGAAAAATAAAGAAGAATTTAAAAAACTGTTGCACTATATACCTTGAAATGCAGTTTTTGTTTGTTTGCTTTGTTGGGATCACCATAACAAACAGCTAGCAATCTCTGTACTTCAAATTCACCTTTGTAAGGATCACGATTTTCGTCAATTTCCTCGGAATCTGATTCTTCAGATTTTACACTTGTATTATGTTTTGAACCCAACAAATTAAACTCTTTACAAAGTTTTTCCCATTCTTTCAGCAAAGATAAGAAGTCATCGGCTGCTTCATTTCTCACCTGCATAAAAATAATTAATATATAATTAACACAATGGGAGAAATTGTAGATGCACTCAGTGCCAACCTGAGTTTCAGCATGATTCAGCTTCAGACTTTCGCATGCATGCGGATCAATGTCTACTGCCCATTTCTGCATTATTGGCATCAAAATTATCAGAAAACTTGTATTTAAATGAGCATCAGAGCATGGAAAAAAACAGCTTTGAAATGGACTTACTGTAACAAGTTTTACACCAGCCATATTTGTGCCATAACAAAGTCCAGTTGACATTGCACCACAACCTGAATACAAGTCCAACAGGGTCATTTCAGACTTCCCATTGTCATCAACTTTAGTTGATTTTGCATTTTTATTGCCACTCTCTACTACACCGTTTGAGCTAACATCATCTGAAATTACTGATGACCCACCGCTCTCAGTGATGCCATGCTCTGCAGCTAAAAGCATAATAAACTTAATCATGTACAGTGAAACCGCCATAAATCACAAAAAAGTAATAATTTCCGACTATATGACAATGTCTCCTGACCTAAGCGTTGAGTAATAGAGAATCATTTCCTTGAAAGCCCAATCAGATTATATAGTAGAAATTACCGGAATTGATTATATATGCACACACATGCATTCTGAACGTCTAGCTTTTATAGGTAAGGAATAAACCATAGTTGTCATAGGTCGCACTCAAGCCGCAAAAGGTGATCCTCTAAAAAAGCAAGAACTTTTTAAGAGGCACATAGTGTAGAAAACCCTAGGGATTTTAGAGATGTTTAGGCTGTTTTAGACTTGTTCCAGGCTTGTTTGGACTGGTGTAATTGTTTCAAACAATTTTTTGGTCGATGTTAAGCAAGAACTTGGTCTGAAAATACGCGTGAGCACCTAAAATAGGGTTTTAGGACTTAGCCATTCTATTTGCTAAGTCCTTAAGAACAGTTGTTTCAAAAATTTCCCCGCGTCCTATGAGCTTTTGACAACATAGGATTTAGCCATTCTATTTGTTATTATGAAATATTACAAATCAAAACAAGTGAAACTTCCAAAGGTTATGTTTGCTTCACAAGGATGTTCTGTACTTTGAATTTCTTCCAAAGTATACATATGTTTAGTAGGGAATCTTCCGAAGGGTTACTTCCGTTTGGAAGATATAGCGTAAGATGCTTAGTGTAAATTCTTAATATTTGTTGATTGTTAGTTATAGTTAGTTACACATTAAAAATACAGGAGAGTTGTAATCAGTGAAGCATCCGAAATCATTTAATTCTTTATAATCATTTGAAAGTTCTTGTTCACAACATTATTCTTCCGTGTATCATCTTTGAATTGATTGTTATTCCACGTTCGTATTCTCAATTAGTTTCTCAACAATTGGTATCAGAGCCTGATATATGGCTCAATTAAGAATCCATATTCAATCAAAGATCGATCGGCGGCAACAATGGTGTCTACGAAGTTCGAAGTTGAGAAATTCGACGGGAAGAACGACTTTGGGTTATGACGGTTGAAGATGAAGGCATTACTCGTTCACCAACGAGTGGTGGATGCCTTGGCCGGAGAATCAAAGTTGCCAAATACAATGTCAGACAAAGAGAAGAAGGAGATGCTGAAACAGGCACACAGTTCAATCATCTTGAACTTGGGGGATCGAGTAATCAGAGAAGTATCGAAGGAAACGTCTACTGCAGAGGTCTAGGCGAAATTGAAAAGTCTGTACATAACGAAGTCTCTTGCGAACAGATTGTATCTCAAGAAACGATTGTACACATTCCAAATGGCTCCTAGGAAGTCAATTGAAGATCATACTAATGAATTCAACAAGTTGGTGTTGGATCTTGAGAACATCAAGTTGAGTTAGATGATGAAGACCAAGCAATCATATTCTTAACATCTTTGCCATCCTCGTATGAGCACTTTTTGGATACGTTGATGTATGGTAAGGATACTCTTACCATGGAAGAAGTGCTCGCAGCTCTCAATTCAAAGAAATTGAAGAAGAGAACTAATTATAAGGAAGATGGTGGAAAGGGTTTGGTAGTCAGGGGAATATAGAGCTACATCAGTTAGATGTGAAGACTGCATTCTTGCATGGAAAGCTAGATAAAACTATCTATATGAAGCAGCCAGAGGGGTTTGAGGTTAAGGGGCAGAAAGATAAGGTATGTTTCCTTAAGAAGTCTTTATATGGGATGAAGCAATCCCCTAAACAGTAGTATAAAAGATTTGATGAGCATATGGTGACTAATGGGTTTAAAAGGAGCAGCTATGATAGTTCTGTGTATTTTAAGGAATACAGTGAAAACAAATGTGTATTTGTTGTTGTATGTTGATGACATGTTGGTGGCTTGTTCAGACTTGGAGGAAGTTGAAACTATTAAAAAGATGTTGATGTCAGAGATTGAGATAAAAGATCTAGGTGAAGCAAAGAAGATATTGGGCATGGAGATTACAAGAGACAGAAAGCACAAGGTATTGAAGCTGTCTCAGAGGTCTTACTTGGAGAAGGTACTAAATAACTATAGGATGGATGGTATGAAGCCAGTAACAGTTCTTATAGATGCTCATATTAAACCGTCAAGCTCTGATTGTCATAAGTCATATGCTGAAGTTAGATATATGGAGAAAGTACCTTATGCCAATGTCGTTAAGAGCTTGATGTACTTGATGGTTTGTACAAGGCCGGATATTAGGTATGCTATGAGTTTGGTCAGCAGATATTTGTCAAATCCGGGTAAAGCTCATTGGGTTGTTGTGAAATGGATCCTGAGATATCTTAGGGGTACTAAGCACTATGGTTTAGTGTTTGGGCATCATGAACATGAGAAGGTTGACAGGATTGTTGGTTATGTGGATTCAATTTTTTTGCCAAGGACCTGGATATGGGTAGGTCTATTACAGGGTATGCATTTCAAGTACTGGGCAACTTGGTTAGTTGGAAAGCTCAGTTGCAACATGTGGTGGCATTATCTACAAAAAAGGCTGAGTACATAACATTGACTGAAAGAGTCAAGGAAGCTATATGGTTGCATGGTTTTGTTTCTAAATTGGGAATCAAAGTTGCAGACTTAGTGGTATTTTATGATAACCAGGGTGCAGTTCAATTGTTAAAGAATAGCATGTTTCTTGAGAGAACAAAGCACATCAATGTGAAGCTACACTTCATAAAGGATATGGTGAATGCTGGTAAAGTGAAAGTGGAAGGTGTGTCTACTTTGGAGAATCCAGCAAATATGTTTACAAAGTCTTTACCTGGTAGGAAATTCAAGTTTTGCTTGGATGCATTGGGAGTTGGTTAAAATTTTGTTTTGATTTTAAGGTGAAGATTGTGAAGTATTAAAAGTCAAAACAAATGTTAACTTCCGAAGGTTAAGTTTCTTCCGATGTTTAGCATTGTTCTTCCGAAGCAAAGTTAATTTCTTCCGAAAGTTATGTTTGCTTCAAAAGGAAGTTGAAATGTACTTTGGATATCTTCCAAAGTATGTATATTTTAGTAGGGAATCTTTCGAGGGATTACTTCCTTTCGAAAGATATAGTGTAGGGTGCTTTGTGTAAATTCTCAATATTTGTTGAGTGTTAGTTATAGCTAGTTACACATTATAAATACAGGAGAGTTGTAATCGATGAAGCATCCGAAATCATTCAATTCGTTATAATCATTTGAAAGTTCTTGTTCACAGCATTATTCTTTCGTGTATCATCTTTGAGTTGAATGTTATTCCGCGTTCGTATTCTCAATTAGTTTCTCAACAGTTATGTACAATTGTACATGAACATAGCTTTTAGAATCATGAAGTTTCACTAAAACCTTAGAGCTTCCATGGATTCATATAATACTTTTTAAGTTTTCTTAGTACATCTTTTATATTGTAATTTGTAAAGCTCATCCTGAAATAATTCATATATTTAACAAATAGTTAATAAGTTAGTCAGTTGTTCGTAAGTATATAACTAGCTCTAGATATATTGTTTCTAGTTTTATTGATGTTTAACAATAATCCTACAAGATATGAACGTCTAATAAATAAATAATGTTCAGTGTCATGCAAAACAGTTGTGAGCATCTATATGATTATTGACATGTAATAATATAAATGAAGAGATGTTCTTGTAAAGATATTGACCTTTGTGTAGAGTTGTAAATGTAACTGGCTTTGAATACTGCATATCGTAGTAAAGATCGTATGATGAAAGTGCCTTCTCTTTCTCAACCAAGTCAACCTGTTACAAGAATCAATTAAAATTACACCATTAATAGGCATGATGTCAACTATATGCAAATATGGTAATTTCTAGAAGGTTTTAAGTACATAGACTCATATAGAGAAACCAATATATCAACAAGCAAGAAGGATACGTACATTTGGAGGAAGTTGGACAATTTTGACTTTGGACACGATGCTATCTAGCGGATTGTCATCTTTCATTTCAGAATAGAACACTCGTCTTTTGTCAATAAGGTGGGCCTGGCTCTTAATTACCTGAGAATACGACATATCCAATAATTGGTTTATAGTAACATGCATGTGGCATAGAACACCCAAAAACACACATGCACACAAAAGATGTGTTAAGTCATTGGCAAGTGAAATCTCACCGTGTCTTCAGCTCTGAAAAACCACTGAGCTGAGAAATACAATTGTTTATCTACGGTTTCAAACATCTCCACAATCCTAGCAATAAAATCTGGTTGTCCTTCTTCGGCCTGACAAAATCAAGTAAACAAACTAGTCATATATGAAAACCTAATAAAGATGTAGTATCATCTATCAAACATGTGCCATGTATTCAATCAAATGAACGTTTTAGTATAATAAGCATCCTTGGACAAGATGATCATATCATTATGCTCTACTTGGTTTCTTCCCCAATTGTCCCAACAAATGTTTGGTTTTTCAGGAATGTTGAATTTGAAAAATAGCAAAAAGAAAAAAAGATTTGTTGCTTCATGGTGTGATATGTTTCACAGAAAATTGTTTTCCAATATTCATGTGTTTTGAATGCCAAAAGTTTTCTAAAAGTACTTATAAATTCTTACAGACAACATGACCTAATATATCGTGCCATCAACCAATAAACAGGCTTGCATATCATAAATAAACAAAAGCCAATGTAAGACTCACAATTTTTATGCAGGTGAGTATTACAGTCATATAAAATGCATAACTGGTTAAAAATAATCAATTTCTATACAATGGACAAATAGTCCAATTGTCCTGTTGGCATGAATATTCAAAAAGTTTGTGAATTCGAAGATTCGTCACTGCAGGTTAAAGTTTATAATAAAATACTTATAAACCATTTTTTAAATAGAAAAATAAAATAATAAAAAAACAAGTGAAGTTTTTCTAACTTCACATTCATATAAATATACACAACACCCATAAAAAGTACTCGAGTCTTTAGAAACTGAAACTGAACTAAATACCCAATAATCATCAATGCGTAGCTTAGCCATAAAAATCAAAAAAATTCAAGTTCATAAATTTGACACATCTGCAACAGTAAATTTTACACTCACACGATAATACATTTTACATACAAAGTTACAAACCAACAAAATGAATTAGGAACACAAAAAATTGGAAGCTCACCTTGACGTAGGCGTCATCAAAAAGATCAAAGGCAATACCATCAACAATAGCTTTGGTATAATGGCACTTAGCTTGAACAATCTCTCTTTCCATTTCACTGCCGAAGTAAATAAACAATCAAATAATGTTATGATACAAACCCAAGTCCCTGCTCCACATTAAATTCAACCCCCACTCTTTAACCCAAGACCAAGTCAATTATTTTAGAGATTGGAAAGGGGAAGCCCATGAAAATAGGAGACTGATGACAATTGTTCCCACCATTTTCCACGTTAAGTATTGATGTTTCATTCTATTTTTCTTGTCTTCTGTGTTTAAAAACGCGCTCTGAGACGCCAATTAAAGCGCAAGGCGCTAGAGGCGTTTGAGATAGCGCTTCGTTTCACCGAGGCGCCGGTTATACAAGAAGCGCCCTGAAGCGGCACTTCAGGAGGAAGGCGTGAGGCGCCTTGAAGCGGTGCTTCATGTATGTTGGGTCTAAAACAAGCCTGGTTAAATGTATATTAGGCTTTTTATTTAGATAAATTTCTGGCCCATCTCTTTACTTAAACAAAATTAGATTAAAACCCTAACTCGTCATCGTTCTTAGCCCCATCGCCATTCACACACATCACCAGCAACGTTCAGTCGTTCACATTCAGCTCCAATTGCAGCCCTTCAGTTCTTACTCCATCACCAACGACGTTCACATCAGGTCTCTCCAGCCATCGACCTTCACTTCAGGTCCTACTCCAACATCCATCGACATTCAGCTCCAATTGCAACGATCACTGAGCAGCCTTCGTTGCTGACTTGTCTTGTGAGTGAAAACTTTCTGTTGACTTTTGCTGACTTAATAGGAATGAATGATTTGTGACAGTTATTTATCTTTTTAAAGATGTTTAATTATGTTCTAAACTTTAAATTATAAGTGTGTTTTGTGTTTATGATTATGAAGTGAAATGTGTCATGCATAATATAATTTTTTATTATTACTTTTAGTTTTAGCACCTCGCATACGTGAAGCCCTCGCCTCGCGCTTAAGGCATGGCGCCTCGAATTTTAGTACCTAAACGCTTCGGAGCGCCTCGCGCTTTTTTAAACCAAGCTTGTCTTGTTTTCTAGTACATTGATTAAGGTTAATTCCTTGTTATCGGAGATCAACCCATCTCAAATTGGGTGCATTTGTATTTCTTTCTTGTTTTAATTGAACCTACTGTTTAGAGTTCTATCATGTTACCATAAATTCCAAAAATGAACCAAAATTTATAACAAGCATGCTTTTGTTGTTTGACTTTTAAAATCAAGCATGAAGATTTCAATACTTATTTTTAAAGAGCACCTCCAATGATGCATTTCAGTCACCAACGGACGCCTATGTGGTGGATGGATGCCATTGGAGGACACGCCCATACGTTTGTTGTGAATGTCCGAAAATCCAAAGAGGACAAGTGGATGGTGACCCCTCCATACACAACCACTGCTTTAATATATGTGTGTTATCTTTTTATTTTTGTTAAATAAAATTTGAAACTGGACATACCGTTCCGCATCTGAAAATGGGTGTTTATTAAAGATACGCGAATTTCTGATGTGTGAACTAACGTGGCGTGTGTCTAGCCGTCTAAAATTAAATGCATTGGATATTCTGAGATTGTATATTTTAGCTTATGCTCGTTTTCAAGCACTTTCAAACAAAATTAACCAATCCAGTTCAAAACTACAAACAAACACCTTTTTAATTCTTTCATATGGCTTCAAAAAATGCATAACACTGATAAACAAGTAATAAATGATTATGTGAAGAAACTCACCCATCTGAAGACGCGATAACCTTCACTGTCTTCTGCAACCATCAATCACACAACATCACATACCACATCCAATCAAAACAACAAAATTCACACAAAAAAAGCTAAATCCAATAATTCAAACCTTCGATTCGTAACGGTGAGGCCATTTCTCCCTAGCTTGATCAGCCGGAATCGGTTTTCCGACAAACCGTGCTTCATCATCATCGGAAACAGCGGCAACTGCAGCCGGAGATGCTTTGCATCTCTTTGACGGAGGCGATGGTTTTGCATCGGGAGAAAGTAGCAATGAATCAATGGCTTCATCTGACTGTTTCAGATCTCTCTTAGCTCCTTTCGCCATTGTTTGATCTACTCACGGTGGTGGAAGAAGGAGATGAAGTGAGAGTGAGTGAGTGAGTGAGTGAATGAATGATTATGGAGTTGCAGAAGGTGCGATAATGGAGCTTGAAGATCTTACACAAAGGTTTTGAAGTATATAGGGTTTCAAACGAGCGGGAAAACTGTGTGTTGTGAGGGAAGATGAAAAAAATTCAAATGTGTGTATGTATTTTCATAGTTAGTTGTATTTTTACTTTTTTAGTCCATTGGGTGTGTAAACACTAAAAGTAAAAATAAATAAATAAAACTTGTTTCTTACAATTCTTTTGTTGTTAAATCAATCTTTAGATATTTGTTGTATTATTAGTTTTTTTCTTGTTTTTTGTTGGTATGTTTTGTTATTAATGTTATATGATTTATGTCTAATAGTTTAAATAACATGTGACTTGTGTAGATTTGGAGCAATGGGGTGTTCATTTCTCGTATTATAAGTTTTAAAATGAAGCAAGGGGTTTTATTTGACTTGATATGAGTTTATCTTTGTTTTAACATGAATCAGAACTATGAATTTTTATGCTGGCATGTTATGCGTTGTTTTGTGCATATTAAAATTTATGATTTGTACAAAGTCAACTCGTAAACTTCAAGCATGTGCGGACTAATCTTTAAATGAGGCTCGGTGATGGAAACTATGATTTTGTACAAGTAATGTGATTTGTAGTTATTTCCTTTAGTTATCATAGTTTGTTATAAATGTCGCATAGTTGTGTAATCAATATTCCATTGTAGCCAAATTCATAGATATGCAAAACGTTGGATTGTTGCTATAATCTTTGTTAGTTTGGTCAATGTTACCTAACATCACGCTCTTCACAAATCATAATACTTTATTCATTATGTTGGTAGAGTTGTTGTCATTGTAATATGAAACAGCAGCAACTCCTGCAAAAGTTTTGTATTTCTTTAAATGAGGTGATGGTTTTGCATCGGAATAACGCATTGATGAATCAATGGTTTCCTCTTACTATCTTATATATCTCTCATCTCTTTTCACCACTGTTTGCTCTTCATCGCTCTCAGTGGCGGCAGGGTGGGATGAAGCGAAAGCGAGTGAGTAAACGAATGACGTTGAGGTGTAGAATGTGCGACAATGGAAGTATTGTGGTTTGTACAACGTTAACTCTCAATCTTGAAGCATGGCGCGAGCTGTGATTTTGTACCCGTAAGGTGATATGTAGTTATCTTCCTTGATTGTCATAATTTGTTATAAATGACCGTTAGTTGTGTAATAAACACGATCTTGTAGTTGATATAATAGTTATGTATAATATTGTTATACTACTTGTAATATTGCTTATTTGATCAATGTTCCTTTAACGCCACTTCATTCTCAAATCGTAATGCACGACCATGCAACATATGTATATTAATTCGTCAATTGGTAGGCTAAAAGTACAAGGTGTTAAAACATGGTTACAACCCCATTTATGGGCGTAGATTGTATATTAAAGTGCACCATTATATTTTGTTTTTTTCTATTAATGTATGAAATTATTATGGCCAAAATTTGTTTTCTTATTATTAAAAAATAAAGTATAACAATATCATATTCAAATTAAATACTATAAAATATTTGTTTCTATGATGTAATTAATAAAAAACATTAACGTATGAAAAAACGATGTTATATTAAAATTGTGGTGGTTGTTATTATTATTACTATTATTATTATTATCTACTGCAAAAATTTAATGATCGTAGTTTATTAAAACTATTCATACATTTAGGAACGAGGGGGTGTTTTGGATACATGCAATCGGGTAAAGTACCCGACCTATAACATTATCGTTGCTTACGGGTATTAAATCAATTATGTTTATTCTTATTTAAGTTCGTTGATTTTTTGTTTAATAGGATAGTTGTTTTTTATTACTTTGTCATAAGGTCCCGTTGATTGATAAAGAGTCCGATATTGGTTTCAACACGATAAGAAATTCATCGGAATCCGACACCTTCTTCTCATATACCCCTACAAACGTTTCACAAATCTTATGTTGGGCCCCAATAAACACACGACACCTGCAAAACTAAATCGAAATGAAAATAGACCACATAGTCTCCAAGCAAAAGTGATTTGGTTGACAAACATGAGTACATGTAATGAGATAATCGTCACCTAAGGGGTTGGTGGATATTAAAAATGAACAAGCCAAGTAACTAGTAGCATTGACGGTGGCACAACGCGAGAGCGTGAGGCGAATTATGTTTGACCGGGACTTTGAGACGTGTAATCATTCCTAAGTAAAATTGATCGGTTGAATGAGAGAAATAGCTCTGGGCTAAAAACGTGAAATAGCTTAAAAAACATACGATTGGTTGACAGATCATCTAGAAGAATGATGTTTTTTTCTCTTAAGTTAAGTATTGTTTTAATGAAACTCTAGTTACTTGTTTATGTTTTATTGTTTGGCTTGTTTTTAATTAAAAAATGGAAATCGAGTAACTGAGAGCAATGTTGATAGTGATTAAGTGGTATTCAAGCACAATATAGGTGACATTGCATGATTGATATGTTATTTGGTAGTTAAAAGTAATGTTATGTTATCTTTTAACTTTAAGTGACTATATCACGTGTTTTGAAACTTCTAATTACTTAAACTCTTCAACTAATAAAAAATTGTATTTTATCATACTCATATGTATCATAATATAGTATACTATAGACAACATTATGTTATAATTGCCATAAACCAACATAACATAGTGTAACAGTTCAAAAAACACACCTTGCAACATGTTCACAAAAGTTGAAATGTACCGTTTACCACACAAACATGCAATATACGTATATATACAAATCACTAATAGTTTAAAACTATCATATACAAATCACTTATTACGAGAACTAGAGGTGAGCAAGTCTTAACCATAACCGAGTAATAACCTATAACCAAACCAACCACATACGAGATTACTAAATACTTACTTGTAGTAAGATTTGAAGATTCATGTTTGGTTATTAGAAATATAGCATAATTAGTCTTACAATCCATATAGGACAAAGGGTTCGGTTTTAAAGCACAACTAAAAATATAACTTTCACATATTGGTTAGTGTGACACAAGAATCCGTACAAGTGTCTTGGTATACCAATAATGGCAATTTGAAGTGTTTAATTTTTCAATGCCCGCTTAATGTTATGGTACAAGTATTGTTCGGATTTAAGTGTTGGTAACAATTTGCATATTTAGGTGTTTATAAAAGTATGTTTGTTATATATCATAAAAAGTAATGCTTTATGACAAAACATATTATGTCTGGCTATGCTTTGACATGGTATGTTTGAAGTTAGAATGCCTGACAATGCATATTATTATTAAAAGAACTATGTGTTCATTTGAGTTTAAAGTATAATTTGTTGTTTGATCGCTCATGATTCAAGTTTACTAACCGAGTAATGTTTGTAAAAACAGAACACACGTCAAGACATCCGTTATGTGTAACCTAATGATCGCTACACGTGTAATAGTTTGGTTGTAAGAGTTTAAAATTTTATGAAGACCACTCACGTTAAACTCTGGTTAGGAGCAATGATTTTTATTTTTATTTTTTACGTTCTAATATAAATTTATTTAGGGGTGAACAAAAAACCAAAATAACCGAACCGTAACCAGAATAACGACGCAACCAAACTGATAAAACTGAAACCGCTAGAAAACCGACGGTTTGGTTTGATGATTTTTTAAAAACCGATTTTTTTAAAAAACCGGACCTTACAAATCTTAACAACATCATCGTAACGTATGAGTTTCTTTGACACTAGTTTGTATCAGTGTTATACTTTCCTAAAAGAGAAAAATGACCCAAAAGCCAATGGGTCTTAGATCAACTGGTTTAAAAAAACATCATATGATTTTTCAAAGTAGAATTCATAAGTTGAAGTCTCATTTGGTGAAATATGCTTTAAGTGGATCAAAGTTTTATCATAATGGGGCCTTTGGGTTTTGAGTTTTCTTTGGATTGATGGACGAACCAGATCATCATTGTTGTTTGTGTTCGCGGGTCCGGGTGACATTTTGCTAACGGTTTAAAAAATTATTCATTATTGTCCGTTGAAAAAAAAGAAAAATGACCCAAAACCATGGTAAGCCCATGGCCATGGATCAAAACTCAAAGATCAGCAGTTTTTTTGAAAAAGTTCAACAAAAGGCCTACAAAAAAAAAAAAAAAACCCAAACAATTCTTCATGTTAATAATCTCCCTCTAAACCCCTTGAGATTCACTTCAGTCTCTTTCTACCATCTCTACTTCGCCGGAAAATTCACCACCACCGGCGGCGGCACCACCGATCTCCGGTCATCGGCGGAGGAGACAATCACAGGTGAACATCATATAGACAGAATCACACACATATTGGATTCAATCACTGTTTTCAACCTCTTTTATTCACCATTGGTGGATCAATCTAAGGCACGTGTGATTACAGATCCAACTTTTGTTTTTTCTGCAAATTCTAGCTCGTAACAGTGATTTCGTGTATCGAAAGCTAAGTTTGAGTAGTGGTGATTCGAGATCGATGCTTGATTCAAGTGTAACATGTTGCATCTAGTTCGATGCACACAGAGGTGGAGCTACGTATATGAAATTTGAAATCTCTCAACTCCGACTACTGAATCATATTCCGAATAGCTAATATTGTCAACGTTGATAGGGAGTTTTCCTCTGCGTTTGTTGTTAGAGAGAAAAACTTACATTAATTTCGAAGCTGGCAGTTGAGATCACGTCTGTTTTAGTAATAAGGTTGTTATTGAGAATTAAAGTTTGAAGGTTACCTTATTCAACACTGTTGTCATCTAGGATTTCACTGGTGAGTGCTTCTTACATGTTACCGTTTCTGCTGATTGTTTACTCGTTGATGCTATAGTTCACACACGTATTGATGAATGATTTGTTAATTAGGGTTTTGGTATGGATGTATGGTATTGGTTTGGAAAACTAGGTTATATGTTACTTTATGTGCATAATCCACATTAAATTGGAAATAAAACCGACCCGGAAATAATGTTAGGAGACTCGGTTATTTTCGTATCATAAGTTTCCTGTTTAAAAAGATCTGCAAATTTCGTTGTAGTTACAAGAATGTATGTACTGTTATAAGTACTTAATGGGAATTATTGTTTCAAGTTGATCCATTTTACAACAGGAAGGCATATGTTTTAGAATACTTCCTAAGATCAGACCAAGGCAAAGTAGAGACGTGTCTTTTGTAATACAGGTAGGGGTAATAAGGCATAAGAAGAGAGGGAAACAAACTGGGTTCTTAATACTAATTTCCATTCTGTGGTAACGGACTTGATCCGATAAGTAAATTCCAGTGACCTGACCCGGTAAAAAAAACTCTCTTTTGATAGATATACGAAAACTGAAATATTGTGACCCCAGTGAAAAATTTATCACTCTGCCACCGGAAATACACGCACTATAATCACGCAACAGTCATTAATTGTTTACATGTTATTTGCTCATATATATATAACTAAAATAATACAGGAGCTGGTAATATATGGTAGGACTAGAACTATTAGACAAAGGTGATAATAAGATTTGACACAAGAAGTTCATCACAAGTGATGTTTAAGCATAAATGCTGGCATTATTTTTATATTTTAGAAAGTAACTCATGTATTTGATAAACACGAAACAGAAACAAATTATATTGGTCATAACGAACATTGCTGATCTTTTATTAATTTTGTTTGGTTGTCTTTGAAGGATGCAAATTTAAGGGGGGAGTTTCTTTCTGTCAATCAAAACATGGAAGGATTCAAGGCTAAATTTAGATTAGTAACCATCGTTTTTCTTTCAATTGGGATTGCTCTGGTTGCTATATATGACTTTTTGAAACCAATTTCGAATGGTTGTAACATGACATACATGTATCCAACCTACATCCCAATATCAGCCACAGAAAGTTTGTCTTCTTCAAAGTATGGACTATATTTGTATCATGAAGGATGGAAGCAAATTGATTTTGATGAGCATCTTAAACAACTTAGTGGTGTTCCTGTTCTTTTCATCCCTGGCAATGGAGGTAGCTACAAGCAGGTAAATTTATGTTTATTCTGAGATGTAAATTAGCTCCGTCTCCTTTTCTTTTCTGACCCACCATCACTTGTAATGGTTTAAATTTGGACTCCGATAAGAGTATTTCGAGGAAAACTTGAATTTATAGATTTTTACACTATATCTACAAGAGATGTTGCTTGTTACACCGCACTTTGTGAAATAGGCCCTTTTCAACTTTCAACCGTGAAAACTACAGTAAATCTAAAACTCTTGTATTGTTTAGATATACATGAACCATATAACCAACTATCTCGAAGATATCTAATATGTCTTTATTCTGAACTAATTATCACAGGTCAGGTCATTAGCAGCAGAATCTGATAGGGCTTATCAAGGTGGCCCACCTGAACCTATGTTATACCAAGAAGCTTCCTTGTGGTTAGAGGAGGGAACAGAGATGGATGAAACAGATGTTCCAGTATTCAGCCAATATAAACGCAGGCTTGACTGGTTTGCTGTAGACCTTGAAGGTGAACATTCTGCAATGGATGGTCAAATACTCGAAGAACACACAGAATATGTAGTATATGCCATTCACAGGGTATATATTTAATTATCTTTGCCTAAAACACCTATAGTTATTTAAAATAGATTGAGAAATACATGAAGTAATGTTCTTTCACAAATAAGTTTCAAAGACCTGCTTCCACTTGTAGATCCTAGATCAATATAAAATATCTCAAGATGCTCGAGTAAAAGATGGTGCTGTTGAATCTAGTAGTCTGCCCAACAGTGTCATTTTGGTCGGCCACTCTATGGGTGGATTTGTTGCAAGAGCTGCGGTTGTGCACCCTATTTTGAGAAAATCAGCCGTTGAAACTATTCTTACACTATCAGCTCCCCATCAGTGAGTTTTCTTGCTCTATCTAAATTATCGTGCATCTAATAGTCATAATTGTATTGTAATTTTTGTATACTTTTGTTGCAGGTCTCCTCCTGTAGCACTGCAACCATCATTGGGTCATTATTATGAATACATAAATCAAATATGGAGAAAGGGTTATGAGGCCGGAACGTCAAGAACAATTCCTCAGCTATCTAGAGTGATTGTTATATCCATTTCTGGTGGTGGTAATGATTACCAGGTGATTTGTTTTGTTTTAGTAAATTTGTTTGTCTACTTTAATTTACGCTACATTAGTTCCAAGCTTCACTTTAATCAATTAGCAAACATGAACATATAATAATGTGGAGAACGCGGTTAAAACTACACATAAAAAAGCATGTAGAAATTACGTAAATTTCCACACTTTGAAGTGTGGAGGAACTTGTTAGATCTTAAATTTCCTAACCTACTCACTACTCTATGACTTTTTTCAATTTCCACATAAAAAATTTCTTCATTTTTGTAAGTGTGAATTTTTTTCTTTATTTATTACTATACTTGAAGTCTATACCAAATTTTATTGTTTCACACTTTCTGGTGCAAGAAAAAGTAAAAAAAATACGTGTTTGCATTATCTGGTAAGATTTCACATATTTGTTATAATGCATTGACCATCAGACTTGCAGAATGATTTATATTTTAGGTATATTTGTTATAATGCATTGACCATCAGACTTGCAGAATGATTTATTTTTTAGGTTTTCTCATTGTAGATAAGATCAAAGCTGGAATCTCTTGATGGTATTGTGCCACCTACCAATGGTTTTATGACTAGTAGCATGGGGGTAAAGAATGTATGGCTATCAATGGAGCACCAGGTTATCTTATGGTGTAATCAACTTGTTGTGCAAGTGAGTCTTACTTTCATTTGTAATTTTTCAAGTTACCATACCATAAATGGGTCCGATCTAATTAATGAGTTTCAGGTTTCACATACTCTTCTTAGTTTGGTAGACCCTGAAACGGGTCATCCAATTTCTGGCACAAGGAAAAGACTAACAATATTTACGAAAATGCTTCAAAGTGGAATGCCAGGAAGTTTGTTGAGGCAATCTGATTATCGTCAGCAGTCACCACATCTACCTTTGCGGAAAGAGAGAAAATTTTCTGGTATATTGGTACAATACTTCTATGTTTCTTTTCATTCTAATACCATAGAGACTTGCGAATTGGGAACAGGTTTGTCAGGTCAATGTTGACCTATTTTATTAAATGGCTTAGCCATGTAAGCCAATTACGACCCAATTGCATTTAGCCTCAACCCTAGCATGTTTGTATGGTGTCGTGTTAGGAATCACCACCTCTAGTTTATGAGGAATTTATCTACACAACAGTAGCGATATAATTGAAGATTCTTGTGATTCTGGATTCAATCCAGCTGATTCCATAGTCCCGAATTTGTTTCTTCGTATATAATTGCCGACTTGCTTTTGCTGAAAGCTAGCACTACAAGTTTTACATAATTTACCAATGAGTGCTAATTCTGAATATCAGCCTACAGCTTTTTCATTCTTTTTTGATAGGCAAATCACCACAATCTAGCTTACATTAATGACTGTAGCAGTTTGAATGTTTTATAAAAAAGGTAGATGCTAGTTTAATGCCGAGGGCAGAGAAAAGCAAAAGTCAAAAGGTTCATTTAATCCGGGAAGGATGGAGTACTTTTTATGTGTCCATTAATGTTATGCAATGACATTATAGAAGTATAAAAGAGCAGTTGTTTGGCCATCCAGGATCTGAGAACAAAATTTTACTGCATGTCCTAGTAAAATTCATTGGAGTGTTGAGGGACTTGAAAGTGATCTTTACATCAAAACATCAACGGTAACTATTTTAGCAATGGATGGTAGAAGACGTTGGTTGGACATAAAAGAACTGGTTAGTCATTACTTGCATATCTCAATAATTGTACGATCTGTTTATATGTTACAGTAATAGAACAGAATAATGATGATGCCATCATTTGGCCAAGTTGGACACATATTATTCAGTTAGGTATGATTTGGCCAAGTTAAACATAAACACCCTTCCAATTATTAAGTAATTTCTTAAAAGTTTCATAAATATACCACTCGTATGATGAATTACTTACCAATGATCACTTTTCAATTGTTAGTTATTGTTTCACATAACAAAACAAAAACAAACGTACTTAGCAAAATCTCACTCCAATAGTAGGGTCCGGAGATGATGAGATGAGTGTACACCTGGAATAAAGAGGATGCTCCCAGAGACTCTAGCTCAACTTACCATGTCTCTCTCACACACATATAATATTAATGCATTATGAATATATTGACTTAAAATGAAATATTTCTTCAAGTCACATTATATCTTTTAAAAGTTCTCCTTGCTACCTTCAAAATGAACCTAATATTGACATAATCAAAGTGTTAGGTTCTTCTATGATCTCGTCATAGAAGTATAACACGTATTCTTGAAAATTTCTAACACTAGAAGTGGCAATATAGATCCATTAACTTATTGAAAATGACATTTGTTTCTTAACATCTGGCTAAAATCTTATGTTACGACAATATATTTGCTTTAGTGACATTTTGTGGGTTATCTTATAGTTTGTTATCTTAATTTCTTCATAATAAATTTAATTATCAGGGGTCAAATGGAAGAACCAACTTTGTTCTTGTGACAAATCTTCTTCCCTGTTACGGAATAAGACTTCATCTTTGGCCTGAAAAAGGAACTTCTAATTCAGATTTGCCTCTTAACAAAAGGGTTGTAGAAGTGACTTCAAAAATTGTTCAGATTCCTTCAGGACCAGCACCTAGGCAGGTAATTAACCCTTATGGCCCTATGTAGTATGCTACTAATTTTTAGTCCATTTATCCTGTTTGCTGCTTTCATATATGCGTTAACTAAAAATCATGTTCACATTAAGTTAGAGAATATGTTTATATTAGAAGTGATAATTTTAACAAACATTTATGAATTGGTAAATTTGGGTTGTGTTTTATTTCAAATTGATGATGCAAAGTTTTTAGCTGAAATGGGAGTGGGTCAAAAGAATATATTAGGTTGGAAACCACCCAGGGTACAATTTTAATGCATGAAAAACAAACAATTTTAATGCATACAAACTCCTAACTTATTTTTATTAAAGAATTGATTTATCATTGTAACCATATTACTTTCTTAATCCTAATAAACATACTGATTATTATAAAGAATCTAAAAAGTAGACAAAATGTTTGCGGGTCAACTGAACCCACCTACTTGTTTTAACCTATACTAAAAATAACTTGTTTTTAGCTTTTTCCTAACCTGCCAATCTTGCCACCTCTACATATATGTTCATCTTATTTAGGATGTTCATCTTATTTAGGCGATTGCTTGTCATTTACTCGTTTTTGATGAGCTATTTAATTGGTTTTCTAAGTGTACTGTACTATTGTCATGTTTGTAGATTGAACCTGGAAGTCAGACAGAACAACCACCACCATCAGCTGTATTTTGGTTGGACCCTAAGGATATGCATGGTTTCAGATTCCTTACAATCTCAGTTGCACCAAGCCCGGTAGATTTTCCTTTATCATCCAAGTTTTATTATGCATTTTGTATTAAGTAGCTTCCTTATCTAAACTATGTTGAATCTGAGTTGATATTGTAATAAAAAAATTCTTTAACTGAACTGCATCACATAATCATGTTATTTTCCATTGGTTATCAATTGTTTTTCAGCACTTTAACATGTTATTGTTTTCTATAAAGCACACCAAAGAATGACTTTGAGTTTGTCTTTTATTCAATTTTTTCAACTTATTAGAGACGAAGGCATAAAGTTGAGATACCGTGAACGCACAATTAGAGTTTTGACTGGTCAATATGCTTGATTTGATTTGAGTATCAAAATGGAAAAATGCAACTCACAAGCTATTTATATCTTCAAATGACGAGTCTTCTAACTTAATCATGTCACCATTTCTACTGTAAAGTGACTGACATGTATTGTTTTCACTCATGTAACATGCATTTGGATCTCATGTGAACAAGTAATGATCTTTTGGAAATTAATTTTGTTTGCATTTTAAATTTCTGTTAAGAGTCGTTAATCATATTTTTTTATAACGAGCCTTGATTGTTTCGCCTCTTCTATTGAATTACGAGTTTCATTGTAGCATGCCCAGTTAGTCTGGGCTAAAAGAAATGTTCTTTTAATTGTACACAATGTTCTTAGTGTGCCAATGCTTTATATTGACTATGATCACTCACATATTTTCTCTGAAGTGAGCAACTGACAGTTATTGTATATGTAAAGACTGTTTCAGGGAGACCTCCACCTGCAGCTTCAATGGCAGTTGGACAGTTTTTCAACCCAGAGGAAGGGCGTAGAGAGTTTTCACCTAAGTCATTGTTTCTGTCTATGTATTCTCAGAAGGTTATTGCTTTCTATTAGCATATACATTGTCACATTGCATGAATTAAAATTTTATTTTAATTCTTGGATGACAACTTTTGTCCAATTTGGGTTGGAAGGTGCGTACAATTGTATAAACTATAAACTCCACCCCAACACAACCGGATTACTTAACCATGTCAATAAGTAGAACTCTAACTTGGATGCATGTAACCTGATTATCTAAGCAGGTCATACGATTGGCAATTTGAATGAGTTGTAATTAGACTGGTCAGGTCAATAGGTGGTATCGGGTAAAACAGGTTGGTGGGTGGAATTTTCATTTATAATGTTTTATCCTTAAATTCTAATAAACAAGGTTAGAAAAAAGTTTATTCAGGTTAACATGAACCCGGCTCGTTAATTATATGGTTAGCCCCCATGTCAATCTGTTTTTACTCTCTGTCCATCTAGCCTAACCCTAATCCATTTATTCTTTAATGGTTTGGTGTAATCCCCAGCCCCTCTTATAGTCTTTCTTTTCATATGCTAAGTACATACATAGCTGTCTCTTATGAGGCGTAAGTCTATCGGTCATTTCTTCATTATATATTGATATGTAGAGTGGGGCTCACTGGAATTATAATGTCGCAGGACATTTTCATCAAGGAAGATCATCCTATTGTAATGGATTATACATTCAGTATTGGCTTAGGGCTTCTGCCTGCTACAGTGTCTCTGGTAACTACAGGCTGTGGCATAAAAAAGTCAGGACTTCCTGTTGAAGAAGCTGGAGACATGGATAGTGGCAGTTAGAATTCTTTTCTTACAACTTAAAATTTATTTATTGTTGTTGATATGCCTGGAATCTTCCAGGCTTTACTGTTTGCTGCTATATATTAGAGGTGGCAATACATATACTTATAATGGGTTGATTTTGTCGTGTTATACCTCTAACGGGTCAAATAAATTTTTATTAGCTAAAAGGTAAAAGGGTTGAAGAGGTTAAAGGTTGCCCTAACTTTTTTTAATGCATACAACCTTCTAAAATCGTTTTGCTCACAAGATATATATTATTGTTGTAAGAGTAGAATTTTTAATTAAGTAGCTTATTAATAAAAAGTGGACAAACAAGTGTTTGCTGGTCAACCAAACCTGACATGTTTCGACCATAGTAGAAATGACATATTTCAACCAGAACCCGACTTGACATGAATGTCTTAATGACAATTCGGCAACCCCACCTACCAGCCAGAATATTAAACTTTGAAAGTTGGTTACGGGTTACTTGAAAGTTGAAATAGTGAAGTTTAAAGTTCCTTTTCTTAAATAGATAACTCTAAACGATACGTCCTTAGTATTGGGCAAAAAAGCTGGTTACCTTTCTATTGAGTTACCCTTTAGACTAAAATACCCGTATTGATTTAAAGTCATTTGTGATAACTTTTTTCTTAAAAATCTTTTTATATCGTTGCTCTTTTTGATAAATCTTGTGTTGATGGTTACTCCCTTTTTTATCTTTAAGGACTATGCAAGCTCAGATGCTTTCCACCTGTGGCCCTTGCGTGGGACCCTACATCTGGTTTTCACATTTTCCCTAATTTACATTCTCGTACGATTGAAGTGGACTCATCACCTGCTCTTTGGACCTCAACTCAAGGATCTGAGCATACCAATGTTTTGTTACTGTAGAGTTGACTTGTTACATGCATACAGTATCTGTTTGTTTATATACTTAAAAACTTTTTAAGTTTTATTCTGAAAGTGATTTGTATGCAGGTTGATCCACATTGCTCCTATAAAACTAGTGCTGCTGTTCTTTAACCTCTGCTGGTCGACGATTTATGCTTTTATACCACTCCCAGGTAATTTTGCTAAGCCTGATTATTTGTATAAATATAATTACTTCTTTGACTGCTGTTCTCTTCAAATGTGTCAAGTCAATAATACTTTGTTCACCGTAAAATTTGCAGTATTCTTACTTATGTGTTTCTTCCACAAATATCAACAAATTATTCAAAATTCATGGAAACATAATAGACAGTGCAATATGGTTTTTTTTTCTTAGAGGTGGCAATTTTAAATTATCAACCTGTCTACTAAATAATGGGTCGATTTATGTATATATTTTTGTCATCTCATACATGTGTCAAGTCACTAATACTTTTTTGTCATCTCCTTACCCAACCTATCCATCTTGCCACCTCTATTTTTTTCTCATTGTGTGCAAGGGAAAAAAATAAAATAGTTAAGATTTTCTGGGATTACTATGAAGCTCAAGCTGTCTTCACCTATATGCTCAGAAGTCAAATTTTTAGTTTACAGCATATTTGTTATTTAGTGACTCTTGTATTTATTGTTATCTTATTAGTATAACCGGGCTTTTGTGATGCAGATTATTGGTTTCTCACTTGCTGTAGTATACTTTGCCCTAATGAGACAAGCAAATGCATGGGAGCTTGATCTACCTGTTCCTTCATTGCTGTCCGCAGTAGAATCAAATCTAAGAGTGCCACTGCCATTCCTTCTACTTACTATTTCACCGATTCTTATTGCATTGTTTTATTCCTGTCTAAATCCAAATTCATTTCCTTCAGTTGGCAGTTTCTTTGTCGTCTCAATGATTTGCTATCTAATAGCAAATGGGACCATTATCATTTTAATTTTAATCACCCTAATTCTCTCCCATTCAGTTGCCAGAATACATGTCTTCTTTAAGACAAGGTCAGTTCATCTCTCTTTCTCTACAAAGTACACACACACTCACTCATATATATGATAATTATAAATTAATAAGAAAAATATATAAACAGGGACTTTCAACTCATTTTCTTTTTGTCTTTTGATATGGTCCATTTGATTTGTTAGAGTTGAGCATAGCCCTAATCGACCCATTTTGTGGATATGCTTGCAGGTGGAGATGGTGGATACTTGATCTCTCCACTAGTTTTTTCTCATTTAAGGTAATTTTTATTAGGTTTCTAGTGATCTAAATATTGCATGTAGCTTTCTATGAACTTATGCCCTTTCTATTTTTCAGTTATTTTCCCACATTTGGATACCATCTAAAAAGTATTTATTCTCAATGCGTGACAGGTGATGAGGATCATAAATTCCAACCCGTCATTAGCTACATCGTTGCTTGCTATTGCTTTGGTCTGTTTTGTTCATCCAGCTTTAGGTCTCCTTATTCTTGTATTCTCACATATGCTGTGTTGTCACCATGCATTGTGCAGGTAATATCCCAAACTTCTGTTCCTCTTGACTAAATAGGCGAGTTGGTTAACTGGTCAAAATGGGTTGGTCTTTGTATTAGTCAATAACAGCTTGAGTCGGTTTGACATGAACCGCTTTCTCCCCAATTATGAAATAAATAGTTAGTGGGTTGGATATGATTACAAAAACTATGTTATTACGAGATGATTTTTTCTAAAACGTCTTCTAGGAGGTTGTATAATTTTAGGTGACTTCCGGCCCATTTGACTTGTTTGTACCATTTCCTTTACAACATAACTTTTTATTTGGCCCTGTGACATTTTCTTAATTTTTATTCATTTCTTACCTGTTCATGCAAAATGGGCTGGGTAACTAGTCAAAAGGGGTCATTTTTTTAAGTTGAAACAGGTCAGACTGGTTTGATCCGGAACACCTTTTTCTGTTTTAATATAAATATTGTGTTAAATATGAATATTTCAAAACTAATCTTTTTGTTACCCTGCAAAAGTTTATGTTACCAACCAGGTCGACCCCCATCTTGCTACTTCTGGTAGTCTAGTATTAATTATTAAGACTTAAAGATCCTTTTTCTGTTATAGTTATTTTACAGCATCCAGCAAGGCCCGCACTGAAGATTTATTTGGGTTAGGAAATGGCGGGAAATCATCCAATTTAAAAAATGATGAATCTGAGGAGGGATTATTTGCGGATAAGAACAGTTCCGGCACCCCAGATTCTGCAAGAAGTTATGGAGACACGCAACTAGAGATTTTCCATCACCGCCATGGCTTGCTAATTCTACATCTTCTTTCTCTGCTAATGTTTCTTCCTTCGCTTGTTGCTTGGTTGGAGGTACAATCCATAGTTCCCTCACAGGTCCTGGTCAAAACAAATAATATTTTATATGGGCGTGCTGGCCAAAAATCTCTTTTGTCCATCTTTTCTATTTGGAGTAAATTACTATTTTGGTCCCTGTGGTTTGGTGGTTATAACCATTTTCATCCAATAGTTTAAAAATGCCCGGTTCAACCACTATGGTTTAAGATTTGTCACAATCAAGTCCAAACCGTTAGCTCCATCCACTTTCATTGTTAAATATTTAAAAAAAGACTATAATACCCTTGGATTGAAATGGTTACTTCTATACATATATCCACCACACCACACCCCCACCCCCAACATTATCAGACCACCACCACTATCACACACACACACACACACATATATATATATATATGTATATATATGTATGTATGTATATGTTTGTACTCTCCAAAAAACCAACGACCAACACCACCACGACCACCACAACACCACCCCCACCCCCACCATAACACCACTTCCACTTCAACACCACCACCACCACAACATCACCACCACCACAACACCCCCACCACCACATCACCACCACCACAACACCCCCACTCCCATTACCACCGTAACACAACTGCCACCACAACACCACCCCCGTTACCACCATAGCACCACTGCCACCACATCACCACCACCACCGCAACGCCACCCCCACCCCCACCATAACACCACACCATTACCACCACCTCCATCACAACACCACCGCCCCTAAAATGAAGCCTAAATCAAACCATAGCACCAACACAACCAACATCACACGACCACCACAACATCGGAACCACCAAAAAATTAGAAACCCTAACAACAAACTAACCAATTTTGAATCCCAAATTCAAATCTTCATCTTACAAATTCAAACCCTAAACCTCTTCACATTTGCACACCCTCAAGCAACACCCTGATTCAAACCCTAAACCTCTTCACATTCAAGTGGTCACGCCCTAATTCAAACCCTAAACCTCTTCACATTCAAGTGGTGATCTGCGCGATGCTTCTCAAATCCATCTACAAACTAAGATGCATCTCCGTTTGGTAGTCTCTGATGTTACGTGTTGAGAGAGAAAGAGAGACCGGCAATGGGAGGCGGAGACCGAGGTGGGAGGTTTGGCAAGTGGTGGTTTGTGGGGTGTGTGTATATACATGTATATAATCTCCAAGGGTATTTTTGTCTTTTTACATACACTTAACGGAATAAATGGATGGGGGTTAGTGACCCGGACTTGATTGTGATAAATCTTAAACCACAGTGGTTAAACCGATCATTTTTAAACTACTGGATGAAAATGGTTATAAGCACCAAACCACAGGGACCAAAATAGTAATTTACTCTTCTATTTATAATAATTAACATAAAAGTTATATTGTTTTTGTACGGGTTGGGTTATGATTAGATATGTCGATATGTTTTATATGTAGTGATACCTTTTTACAATTGTTTCTTAGGTCACCAGTCTTTTTAGGAGGTTTGACCACTTAAGTTTCAACGTTGGGAGGTTTTTGAAAAAAATGACCTGCAACCTGACGTGACAATTGTATAATTTAGCTAACGTGACTTCCTGCTTGTACATATTGATGATGTGGATGCCCATCGTGTAAAATAACTCACGGGGCCATGTCATCAGTGTTGTGCAATTGGGACGTCAAGTCAGCTATTTTACACGATTAGCACACCATGTCAACATTTATGTAATATAGATGTCATGTCAATTTACTCTTAAAAAGAACTCACCAATTATGAATCAAAATTGAAGCTCGAGTGGTTAAACCTGTTAAAAAGTCACTTAAACATGATAAAACTTGATCACTCTTAATTGTTTCTTATCAGAACTTTTTATTTATGCAGAGGCTAAGCATGGGCCATAACTTCCCATGGTTCTTGGATTCCATGCTTTGCATGGGTATCGTCCTGCACGGTATCTGTGACTCGAAACCCGAGTTTAACGTCTTCTTTCAGATACCAGGAATGAGAGGGTATGAAATACGACAAGGGTTTGTGTACCTGATCGCGGGGTATTGTTGCTATCTTTCGGGTTTAGATTTGGCTCCTTACAAAGCTTTCTATGCAATGGCTGCTGTAGGAGCTGTATCATTTATTTTCAGAGTTATAGAAAGAAGAAACCGAAGAAGCGGAGAGGTGTGTTATAGCAGTAGAAAGCATTCCCATCGACACTGAAAAATGGCGGTATGTATGATTTAGATTGAATATTGTTTACGATAGTGAGTTGTACTATGGATTTGAGTGGCTGCGGTCCAGAATTTTGATGATTCTGATGTTTTGTTCGGGTTCTTTATAGAAAACAGATTGTAAGTTGTGTATGGTTCTAAGTCGCTATAGCCGTTGTTCATAGCTTGGATTCAGATGTTTCTTTACAAAAATTGGTTTGGGTGGTTTGAATTATTATTACTGTTTTTAATATTTACAGAATATCTAGTTTGTATATAAAAGGTGATTTATGAATATTATAGGTATACAGAACATTTTGGCCAAGCGACACAAGCCCATTTCTCGCTTCAAAGAGAGTTGCATACTTTTGTTACCGTAGAAGATAAAAGATTCGAGTTTGGACTGAACCACTGACCTGACCTAGAGGTGTCCAACTTAAACCAGTTCTTGTCAGATTGGTTTAATTATCGGATTGTGTTTGGTTATCGAACCAATTTCATTTCAGAAACTGTTTTCTTACAGATATGATGTGACCGATGAATTATTTGCACATCATGGTAAATAAGCAGACCATAAATACCATGCGAGATGCCATGTCACGTATTAGTTGAATGTTCATTTTGGTTAAGAAATTAGAACCCTGCATTGACTATGTATAACTCCTCCCTCAAGTCCTCAACCTTCTTCATCTGACGTCTTCGACCACTGCAAAACATTGCCATTGCCTCAGCCAGCGTAAAACACCACCGTAAAACCCCAAACCTTAGAGAACCCTGAATGAAACCGAAGGTATGAATCCTTGTAACATCGCCAAGATAGGGGGAAGTTTCATCATATCATGAGGACTACAGTGGTTTACAGGAAGACAATGGTTGAGGGTGACGTAATTGCAATTGATGAAGAAGCTTCTTTAGAAGATGATGATGATAAAGTGGAAAGTGGGGGTGAACATGATGGTTTAGGCTACACCTGGCAAAATGGGCGGGTTGGGTCGGGTCGGGTGGTAGGTCAAGATGGGTTCGGGTCAGGGCAGGTTCGGGTCAGAACAGGTTTGTGTTAGGAACGGGTCAGGATGGGTTCAGGTTAGAGTGGGTTCGGGTCAAGACGGACCGGGTCGGATAAAAAATATACAAAACTCTTCATTTCCAACAAAATATACATCTGATCACAACTGGCAAAATGGACGGGTTGGGTCGGGCAAGGTGTGAGGTTGAAAGGATTCGAGTTAGGATGAGTGGTGCGGGTCAAGATGAGTCCATTTTTTTTGTTTGCATTATCTTAGTTTAATTTAATCGATGGGAATACTCGTACGCAAAATAGATCATTTGGAATCACAACTTCTGTTTTAATACGTTATGTTTGTTCATCTACGTGATGAGTGTAGCATCCACACCATTTTTCTTTCTCTCTTAATTTAACGGTGTTACGCAGTAAGCGGCGGCGTGGTCGGGAGAATAGGTGGTGATTGGAAGATTGTAGTCGTGACTCGTGAGAGTGAGTTTTGACCACGTTATGGTGTTAAAAGCGGATTAAGATAGCAACCGAGCAAAGTGTTAGGTTGCTCGACAAACCACCTTACAACCCGTTGCAATCCATTTCTAGTTTTAATTCGGCCCATCTTGACCCGTTAATCTCACTTGTTTTAGTTCAAACCATCTTGACCCATTCTTAAAATTTCTATATCCAACATGACCCATGAGGTTATTATGAAAAACCCATATGAATCCAAATTTAATATACGGGCTAGCTTTGCCGGGTATAGTTTAGGCAGAGTTCGATTATGTTTCTGATGAAGATTAGTAAGATAATTGGTATTAGAACTTGCAAGATTGAGATGAAGACAATGATAGGAAAACAATATTTTCAGAACCGGATCGAACGTTGAACCTGATGGCTTACTGAGTTACTGGTTTGGTGATCGGACTGGATTTAAAAACCGGATAACATCATAATTATATATATAGTTATACATATAATTCAATATAAGTAATTTATGTGTGTATTTTATAGTTATATATAAAAGAGTAAATTACAAATATTGTCCTTTAAGTATTACTAAAATTACGGATCTTATCCTTAAATTTTGATAATTACACTAGATGTCCTTTATTTGAAAACTTGTCACGCTTTTCGTCCTTTTCACTAACTGAAGTTAAATATTTTTGTTAAGTTCATGGTAAATAATTTTTGTCCTTCTTATTTAAAGAACAAAATATGTTACTTATACTAATCATATATGTTCTTTCTTTCATTTATTTATTTACTTACTTTTTTTCTTTTTTTCTCACCACTTTTATTTTAGAACTTATCTTAAAAATAAATAATACATTAATTTTAATAGTAAAAAAATTAATTTCATTTATTGATTTTAATATATTATAGTTTTGTTATTTGTTAAATTGAGTTATGTACTTTTCTGCTAGAATAAATAAAATTTAAGGAACACCTAATAGTTTTTCTAAAAATAAAAATTACATAAACTAAAAATATAATTTACAGAAATTCATAAAACATAATTGATTAAAACATAAACTAAAACATACATGGGTTTAATAACACCGATTAATAAGAAATTTAAATAGCACCTAATAGTTTTTCATTAATACGTTATTTTATTTCTTTATGTAATTATTTACTTAACTTTTTTTCTCCCTTATAAACATTTTTGTTTTATAAACTTATCTTAACTAATTTATTAATTTAAATATTTAATTAAATTCAAATTTTATTTATATATTATTAAACTATCTAATGTTTTTATTTGTTTACTTTAGTTATTTCACATTAGATAAAAATTAAACTAGTAATCGGTTTGTTAAATCATCGCTTTTTAACCCTTTTGGTACAAAAATTTCAACTATATCAAACAGTTTGTTTTAGGTATTATGTCAGAAATCAATCGAATATCATATGAAATTAGGCCATGGCTTTTTATTTTTCTTACTTATAATTATTCTATGTTAGATCTTATATATGATTAGGCTTTGCTTAATATATAAAATCTTTAATTGTTCTTATTGTGAAGTTTGCTTTCGTTTTAATTTGGTGGTTTAAGTTTGATTATAATAATAATAACTCATTAGTAACCGTTTAAAAAAACCGAAATTAATAATGCGTTTAATTAAATAACAATTGTGTTTTTGTTTAATGAAAATTCCATAGTTGTTTGGACTTATCACTATGGTAAACTGTAGATGAGTTGGTTACTATTTTATAAAAGAAAAGAGAAAAATGTTAAAAGTCAAACCGAAACCAAAACCTGACGTGTAGAACAACTCACTGACCCATGTGCCACCCTATTTCTATTTCTTTTAAAATGATTGGGATAATATTTGAACACCGCACAATATATATATTTTTATTTTTTTACTTAAGGCTTGAATTTTTCCCAGTCGGTTTGCTTCTTTCATAGAAAAGCTTAACACAATCTTTTTTTACTTTTTCTAGACATTTTTATATAAATCTTATTGAACATAGATTTTTTCTAAAACATATTTTTATTATAAAATAAATGTTAGCCAATAGATTAGTAATTTATTATATATTTTAATATAATAAAAACTAATCATAACTCATATTTACATGATTAAAATAACTAGTTAATAATATTTAAGATAAGTATTTAAAATAAAAAGTGATTAAAAATATAAAATAATGAAAACTAAATAAAAGAAGCATACAAAGAAAGAAAATAAAAGATTCATAAAAATTATATGTTTTGTCCTTTTGAGAATTAGGGGTAAAATGGGCATTTACAAAAACTTAATAGAAAAGTTAATTGCCGTTAGTAAAAAGGATAAAAACCGTTATAAATTTTCAAATAAAGGACACTCGGTGTAATTATTAAAGTTTAAGGACAAGATTCGTAATTTTAAGCATACTTAAATGACAAAATTTGTAATTTACTCTATAAAAGTTAACTATATTTTTATGTCCAACACACTAATTTATTATTTAACATCCCATTTTTACTCATTAAAATCCAAAAAAACAAAAAATCAAAATCCGGTTTGACCTCCGAGTCCGGTTCCCAATCAGACCATCAATTCAAAACAAACCAGCCAATCAAACCCCTCTAAAACAAACTGATACGAACCAGTTCGACCACATCTCCAATTTTTGATCGGACCGGTTGGACCGATCGGCAACATTTATCCAAGAATATCAAGATTATTGGAGTAAGAAAAAAGGTGACTTTAGCAATGACATGTCAACCGCACGTTCTAATGGAATGTTTTTCAGCTTCAATTCCACATGAGTTTCAATAATTTTGATATTCTTGATTTTAGCGTCAATCGCCTAAATCATGACTCATTGTTTCACTTGATCCATTGTTTGTTCATCACCGTATACGAACCACCTCCTCGCATCTTCCCATCTAATCGACAAACTTGTTAACGATGACCCGAATGGATCCAAAATAATTTTTTAAAGCAAAATTTGACACGAGTATAATTTTAAGTACATAATAATTCTTAATTTCTGCGAAAAATGATGTATGTATTGACTCTAAACAAATGAATCAATGCATTCATATACCAAATGACTAATCCCAAGCACTGGGTACACCACCACCACCACAGCTGCCATATCCACCTCCACTGCTACCACCACCATAGCCGCTGTATCCACCTCCACTGTTGCCGCCGCCATAACCGTTGTATCCACCACCACTGTTACCGCCACCATAGCCGCCGTATCCACCACCGCTGCCGCCAAAAGAGTTATCCTTTCTAAAGTCACGGCCACCAAACCGACCTCCAGACCGCCTGTTCTTACCACCACCATAAGATACCCGAGTGGCATAACGAGTAAGCCATGCAGGTACTTCTTGATTAGCTTCTTGCATCAAGTCGGCTAATGATTTTGCTAATGACATGTTATTTTCATTGAAGAAAGCTGTAGCCAATCCTGTCTTGCCAGCTCGTCCTGTTCGTCCTATTCGATGCACGTAGTCATCAATGTCGTTAGGAAGGTCAAAGTTGACCACGTGAGAAACGTGAGGGATATCCAGCCCACGTGCTGCCACATCGGTCGCTACTAGAATCGGTGTTTTTCCGCTCTTGAATGATCTCAGTGCTTGCTCCCTTTCCTGCCATTTAAATTAGCAGTTTAAAAATGATGTTTGACAAAATGTGTGACATACCCCCTCACTTTTGAGATTTCACAGCCCATTGAGCGTTAGTGGGTGCGTGTGTGTGAGAGGGAGAGAGATTTCAATCCTAAAACACGAATTCAAACAAGCGTGGTGTTTTTAAAAATCATCTCAACTTACAGGTTGTGTTCTATCACCGTGAATTGTAGTAGCAGGGAATCCATTAGCATACAGCCAATGTTCAAGTGAATCAGCTCCCTTCTTTGTCTCCACAAAAACTAATGTAAGAGCTTGCTGCAAATTAATATTGATATAAAAAATTAATCATTTGCAAGATTTTATTATAAGGCCCAAAAATTGTGTCAAATTAGAGGTGGCAGAAAGGTGCATTCAGTAACGGATTAGACTGGGTCATATTGAGGGGTCAGAATGAGTGACGTGCATCAGAAAGTTCCTTTTTTTAAAACAATTACGGTGGTAGATACTAGGATATTATCACAATAATCATATTATTTCTTTTAAATAATTTGAGTAGGGGCGGCGATTCCTGGCCCCATATAGAAACAAGATAGAAGGGTTTGGGTTGGGACTATACATGTTCAGATTGCAAAGGGCCATCATGACTAACCTGTTTAATAGACGGTTTGGGTTGACCTGACCAATCCGTTTTCAGTCCCCAACCCTTATAACTTAAAAAAATGAGTTTGACATGTTAACTATACAACGTAACCAAATCAATTCATTCATAAGTAAATGGGTCCATACAGCCACATCTAGTTATTATGCACATGCATGAAGAATGGAAGATAAAGTGAAAAAAAAGTAAAAGAAAAAACAATACCTTCCCATGAGATTCATTTTCCTTCTGAGCATGGAGGAGGTCCATAAGATGGCTTCTTTTGTCAACTTCTTGCACAAATTCCACTCTTTGAACAATTAAATCGGTACTTGAACCGACACGACCCACCGTTAGAAATATGTAATTTGAAAGAAAATCAGATGCCAGTCTCTGTACGAAAAGAGATCAAAGATTTATCACATAATAGAAATAGATGAGGCAAACCATATAAGTTTTGGTACAATATTTTTTCCATACAAAATAACAAATAATTATTGCCAAAATGGGTTAATGCAGCAATAAATCATTAAAGAATTTCATCCTTAAAGGAGTACCGAGTACCTAAAAACAAAAGCAGTGTGAAGAGAATAAAAATTAACTCCTTTAAGGAGTTAATGTCAATAATTAAATGAAAGACCACAAATAAGATCAAGTTTGTGGTCAAACAACCATTCTGGCTAACAAAGTTAAGTATTTAAATTATTAAATACTATATTAAACATCAGTTTTATATCAAATATAACATAGTTTTTAAGAGCTATTTGCTTCGGAAATGAATATTTAATATTCTATATGAAACATGTCTAAATATATGAATGAATATTATGGCCATTTCCTACGAAAATTAAAGTTCAAAATCATCCAGAGAATAAGCAAGAAATACCAATCTCTCTGAAGAAATGAGGCAAATGAGTAAACTGCCATATATGCCTTTTAGAAATCAGCTAAAATGTGCATAAGTACACTATAAAGAGCAAACTACCATAATTGACCTTCGTCCTTGTGGCATATATAAATTCCAGGACATGATCACTAAGTATCAACTATCAAAATTACAAAAGTGATCCCTCTTTTTAAAACATATCACCTCTGTAGACCCTAAAATGGATGAGCGTTCAAAATGATCCATTTAATCTTTGGACACATTACACTTGGGGTCCAATTTTTTTTACAGAGAATCTTTTATTATTAATATTACTATATTTATATATGTATAGAGAGAGACGGGTTCAAATGAGAACCACTAAAGATTTAGGAACCATTTTACTGGCCAGTGAATATACATGAATTTTATGATGTGAAAATAGTGTACACCCAAGTAAATGAAATGGTTCCTGAATATTTAGTGGTTCACATAGACTTGACTTTTAATTACATGAACTCTCTCATTTTCTTTACTGTTTCATTGTTTGTGTTCGTGTGTTTTTTTAACCTAACAAAGTTTTTATGATTATGCTCTTAGCACCTGCATCCAAGATCCATGTTGTTAACTACACAGATATTTTCCCCATGTGAGTTATATATACGCCAAAATATAAATAAAATGCCACATCAGAGTTTAAAAAATCAACAAAAAATGGAATGCCATGGGCTAAAGAGGTCATTCGTTGAAAAATCAGTAATAAAAAAAATTCATAATCAGCAAAAATTGTTATCCATTGCTACCATTGTTAACAAAATGTGAATTTGTTGCTAAAAAACTGTAGTAAAGTACAAGCTGATTTTTTATTTGAGCCTCACTTATAGTTGTTTGCTAAAATCAGAAATACATTTAAAGTTCTTTTTCTATTTCATGCAGTTTCCCCTGATGATAAAGTAGTTCAATATACATACGACAACTGAAAAAAAAACCAGCAAACCTGGATTTCTCTGGGAAATGTGGCACTGAACAGCATTGTTTGTCTTTCACCTGGTGGAGGCATGTCCGTTTGCTCGACAATTTTTCTAATTTGAGGTTCAAATCCCATATCCAGCATCCGATCCGCCTCATCAAGAGCTAGATACCTTATCATTTGCAATGACACTTTTGCCCTCTCCAGCAGATCAACTAACCTTCCTGGTGTGGCAACAAGAATATCAACTCCCCTCTCAAGCTCTCTTAACTAACCATGCATAAAATGCCATTAGAAACCAGTAAAGCAAATTATTAAAATATCAAATGATTTGCAAAACAAGCATGAAAATATTAGAAGTAACAGGGATGGTTCATGAACACCATAATAAGCAGGGTTGACTGACGATGCACGTTTTATACAAGCCCATTAACTGGAAAGAAATATAGGGGTGTTCACATCATACAGAAAATGTTTATACATATATCCATAAATCTGGTAAAAATATTGGTTTATCCCAAAAAAAAGATGATTATATATATGCCACTAATGTTAAAGGTTGCAGTTAATCATCTGCTATATAGAGTATAACTGTAATGTAATATTAATATATCAAGAAAAAGAAACACTTATCAGTGAATATGCATCGGTTTATTACTTAAATCTAGAACTTCAGTTCGAGTTACCTGTTGATTAATCGGTGTTCCTCCATAAACAACCACCACTTTGACACCTGTCTGATATGAAAACTTCCGTGCCTCCTCGTGTATCTGCATATAATGTAATATATAGATGCATCAACTTAGCAAATTATCTCAAGTACATATACAAAATTTTAAGAATTTATTATAGATAAAAACCTGACAGGAGAGCTCCCTTGTAGGGGATATAATCAGGGCAAGAGGAAACACAACCCTGGTTCCACGTGGTCTCGGTGCAAATTGTCCCCTCATAATTCCACTAATTATAGGGAAGCAAAATGCTGCTGTCTTCCCAGAGCCAGTTTGAGCACATGCCATTAAATCACGACCCGCAAGAGAAATGGGAATTGTATAACGTTGAACAGGGGTTGGTTTGACATATTTGCACCTTCTAATATTATTATTCAAAGCTTCCCCTAAGTCTATCTCTGCAAATGTATTAACCGGAGGTGGTACGTTCTCCCCGCTAGTTTCCACAGGAATATCTTCATAAGCATCAAAATTAATACCACTATTTTCTTGTTCTACTTTAATCTCCTCAAGACCGTCTATATCATCATTGCCAAAAGGATTAACCTCCACTTCTCTACCACCCCAACCACCACCTCTATTTCCCCAACCCCCTCCACCACCACGACCTCCAGCAACATATCCTGACCTACCATTTTCATACCTCGGAGCAGCCCATCTTGACCCACTTGTTTGTCCACCATGTCCAGACCTATCATTTACAGGTGGTGCACCACCATGTGACACAGCAGAACCCGCCACCTGACCAGATGCAGGTTGTCTATACGAAGATGAGGCGGAACATAAGCCGGCTTGCTCGAAGCTACCGTAGCCCCACCAACCCCATTGTTTTCCGAGCCCGAAGTTGCATTTTCAACAGTGTCTGCCCAAGAAGTTCTCATGACTGTGAGTATCCGTCCTCTACCTTACAACCAATACAAGCCTCTTCACCAAAACCAACAAATTCCACGAAACAATATCGTCTCCACCTTTCTAAACAGCTCTCAGCACCAAGTAAATCAATAAAACCTAACCTTTAATACACAAATCAACCCCTGGGCACATAGAAACAAAATCAAAATCTAAAATGCAAGAGATCCCCACCATAACACAAATACAATTCCTACTCAGCTACTTAGAACACGCAGAAACGCATCAAACATTCAAACTTCCAAAATTCTAAACAAAATCAACGCATCATCATACAAAAAGGCACCCGCAACATCAAACGCAATTAATCCAAACCGTAACCTCATCCCAAACCACATGCATCGATTAATCCACAAACAAACATCAACAGATATAAAAAAAACAACAAAAAAACGTCCACGATTCACGCCGATCGACAAGGAAACGATATGAACAAACAGATTCGCAAATGCATAACGATTTGCTCCACATACTACAGATGCAAAAGATTTGCAAACGTAAATTGTTACATGTGAACATACCTGAGTTGCAGATGAGAGAAATTGCATCAATGGCGGTATGAAGCAAAGCAGAATTTTAGGGGAAATCGGAAACCCTAAAAATGAAGCAAAAGGAGATATGAAATTTGGGACATTGAAGAGAAGATATCGGGTTTGAGGTGTGCGATTAGATATTTTTACATGAATTTAGGCACAATAATATTATTATTAGATTAGATTTAGATTACATTGTTTTCCCACTTTTTAGTGGTGTGAAAGTTCAAATTTGTGTCACATCTTTCAAATGTATTTCAACCATTAAAGAGGTAATAGACAAATAGCTAATTTAACATTTTAACCCATTGGTGTTCAAATGATCTATTTAGTTGTTACAAAATAACATTAAATTAGGGGTAAATACTTGCGCTTTGTGACTGGTCCACTTAAAAGAATTTATATAGAACCATTGGTAAAATAACATGTTGTAATGATTTAGAATTTGAGAGAAAATTATGTTATTGTGAGAAGAAACGTTAATAAATATGAAAATTAATTTACAAGTGTTGTATATGTATGAGTAAGACAAGGTTGTTCCTGAGATTTTTCGTGTCTTGCACGAGTAGTAAATCAAGCTTGTGTGATGTAACAAGTTTGTAAACTTCTCTATGTGCGTTGAGAATGTAACATTAACGTGGGAAAGTTTATAAAACTAACGTAATATGGATATCAAACGTAGATAGAAAACAATTATATAATGGTTAGGATCTTCTTCAATTGGCATCAGTTTCATTCTTCACGGTATCCTTCGTTACACACAACGTGCTTACGACATAAATGAAACATATTAAAGATTGAAATGTAGATAGAAAATATTAGTTTGATCGGCACGCTATAGCTTAACAGATTAAATAAAGTAATTCAAAGAAAAATATTAGAAAAAAAAGGCTTAGTAAACATAAAAAAATGTAAATAAATACTCACGCCATGGGGTTCAAACCCACAGCTTCTAAATCAACAGCCAAGCATCTGGCTAACTAGCCAAACTAACTTAATGCTAAGATATGAAACAATTACATATATGCTATGAATTACTCAGTCTGATTATTAAATAAATAAAGAAAAAGAAGATTAACAAAAATTTGAAGGAGCCAATGAAAGAGTGACATGTGGTGGTATGAAGAACCTACCGACTTTTTTTTTTAAGATTTGGTATATATTTTAAAAGTAGTTTAGAGCATTCATACTGGTTTTTCTAACTTCATCCTTATTAGAAACATTGGTTTTTATTAAAATTTTTAATTAAATAATATTTTTTAATATTTTATCATTTAAAAAAATTAAAACTTTTATGAGGGTTATCGTGTTTTCTCAAATATGCAGAATCACAGTACAATCCCTATAAATATTCTTCCTCCTTCACTCACAACCACTAATAACAATTTCTTAAAATATAAGATACACACTCACATAAAAAATAAAAATCTTTTTATTAATTAGAAAATGAATACCAACTTATTGATATATGCGTTTGTTAAATGAAATATGAGTGTTTGTCAAATGTGATTTGTTTAAAGGGTGGTTTTATTTGGAAACCCACCCATTTTAAATCAATATCCTGTTGATCCTATACGTCGCGTATGGTTCCATACGCGGCGTATAGATCGACTGACACGAGAGAAAATATTCTCTATACGCCGTGTATGGACCCATACGCGGCGTATAAGGTATTTTCTGACAAGACCCGTGTCACACTCGTGTCGGTGTGGCGTATACGCGGCGTATATGTGTCGGTAAAGATGCGTCCCACACCCATACGACCCTGGCCTATACGTCGCGTATGGACCCATACGCGGCGTATAGACCCGCTGAATGACTGATTTGACTTCGCCAGTTTTGTTTTCTGAAAAGCCTATACGCCGCGTATGGGTCCATACGCGATGTATAGGCTCACTGATATGACGTGGGATTCTTGGCATTTATGAGGGAGACCTATACGCCGTGTATGGACCCATATACGACATATAGATGGGTGTTGATTTAAATTTAAAGGTGTCTCTTAGGACTTTTTTAAAACTAAAAGCTTAAATGACTATTATGGTGAAATCAACTAAAAGTCTTAAATTATATCAGAAAGAATGATAGATAGAAAAGCTCATTTGTACCCTTGATAATTGAAGCATGTACGGAAACGACAGGCCAACCGATTAGTTCATTTATACTCTTGATTTAAAAGTAAAGATATCAATGTGGTAAAACTTATTTTGTAGTATTGATATTCATGTGTCGGTGGTGAGAGGCACTTGTGTTTTACCTTTAGCAAAAAAATACTATTAACTTCACCTTTTTCTTTAAAAAAGTCTCTTGAAATCATAAAACAAATTTCATCCCAATAGATGAAACCATATAGATGACATATCTTCGTAACGTTGTTGTCGACAAAACAAATTTCATACTTAAGATAATTATATATCTTTGAAAATTCATCAAAAAACTAGTAAATTCCCAAGAATACATGAAATCTACATTTAATTTCATTAAAAATACAAATCTAAAACTAATATAATTTCTACCTCAATCAAAATAGTAAAAAGAGTACATGAGATAGAGCAAGGTCACTAGTGCATAGCAGGCTGGCTAAAGGGAGATTGTAGGTGTGAAGATCGTAAAGTGAGTTTTGTGTTGTGTTTGAGGTGGAAGCGATGAGAGTAGATTTTTGTTTACTAGATTATCCCTAAATGAAGCCTATAGTGATGTCATATTGTCACTGTAGGCTTATAATGGTAGTCAACGTATATAATAAATATTGTTGTATCATGTATTTTATAATATTTTAAAAAAGAAGTTATTATCCTACGTCGACGACAAATGATGGAGCAAATATGTTTTCCCCCTTTTTCCTCATACAAGAAAAGACTAAAAATATAAATTAGCTTATAACCATGACATATCTTGTTATAATGTTCTCATAAAGTGCCAATATTTATTTTCATTGTGTCAACGCCTATCGTGACGATGTATATTTGCTGTAGCTTTTCATAAGTCAAAATGTTAGGAAAATGTAAAGCGGTGACTTGACATAATTACATCTCAGTCTATAGCAACGACAATCGTCGTCATTACATGTATTGTTGCAATGGGCCGCCTTTCTTGTAGTGATAGTTGATGACGTTAGTATGTTTACAACCATAGAAAGGCACCTAGGCTACCAACCATGTTTTTAAAGTTACATGATGTACGTTTCCTTACAACTACCTGGTCCGGCCTTTTCTAGCATTTTCCTTTTTGTGCATGGTCTCATCTTAGGCTACCTAGTATGGCATTGGAAGACTGTGTATTGCCTTAGCTTGTATCGCCTTACCTAAAGCTAATTGGCATGGTCTTACCCAAATTACACTATCTCAACTGACATGGCATGGTTTTTATTAGAAAAAGCAAGTCAACATGTTGCACCTAAAAAGCAACCCCTTACCCCTGATGTAAGTCACATATACCACAGTGTCTCGCTATACTTGAATATAATACTAACGATCACCTACGATCTTCAAGTATCAAAATAAAAACTATAAATACATAATCATGCTTCCCACATGAACAATCGGTAATGCCACAAAAAAGACCACCACTTAGAAACTATCGGGATGCTAGATGCGACCAAACCCGACAATTGTGCCCGACCCGGATTGGATGTAGCAACAATAGTAGTATAGTAGGTTGCTTCCACCTTAGTCAATTTTGCTAGCGTTCAATTGTTTACCGTTTTTAGTTGGATCCATTTTTCCTATGTGGTCCTTTGATTTGCAACAAGATACGAGTTTTTATACTTTAATCATGTTTTCGTTCATCTTTTTACTGTTTTTACGATTTGTACGTAGTTTTTATTCATCCGTTCACTCTACTTGTAAATTGAATATTAATTCCATGGTCGTGCATACCCTTAACCTTCTTCCTACAATCACTTTTTTTCTTTTTATGTATCGTTTGAAGTCGTATATTTTTCTTTTTATGTACCGTTTGAAGTCATATATTTTTGTATATATATTTAATAAATTAAAGAGGGAAAATGACTCTAGTCCTTGTATATTACATTGTTACTAGCTTAGTTAACAAACTAAGCCAAAAATTTGTTAAAAAATATCCATCTCCATTAATTTTTTACATGATTAGCTAACATGGAAAATTACTACTAAGCCCTCACTATAACTAAGATGATGAAGAGGAATAAGTGGAGGAGGAGGGTAAAATAGACATTCTCATCTCCAACACTTTCTTATGAGAATTAGAATGTTTATTGGTCACAAAAGTTGGGCTTTTAGCTGGCCTATATTCGGGCAGCAGCCTGCCCGACTTGTACCTCACACCACATGCATTACACAATGTTTTTGGTCCTTGTGGGCCTGCCCTCCATTGTGGGGTTCTTTGTGAGAGACAATGTGTGCATTTCCTTCCTTGCCCCTGCCCGATCCTCCCGTCGACCTGCCCGAAACTCGTGCTGTGGGGAGTTGCACGTCTCTTCGGTATAATCAACTCGACATCGGTTAACCAGCATGTTGGGTTTCTCTTCCTCTTGCTTCTTGCCTTGCAAGGTACAACTAGTTGAAGCGCGGAATGGGGTTCTTTCACTTCGTCGGGTTGTGCTGATGTGGTTGTACCTTGTGCATTTGAAGTTGTACTTTGGGGTTTTATTGGGGGCATACAACTACCACTGCTTGATAAACAATCCTCCACGAATATTGATAGCCATTCCATGTTAACATCACCTTCTTCCTGTGTTCAATACGGGTACAACATTAATATCGAACCGAAACTAGATACAAAACGTCTTATTGGTTTGCTAGTTGGATCAAATTTAATATAACAATACATTATTTTTTATTTTTGTGTTGATTTTCAATATTAAAAAATAAAAAAAAACTTTAAATACACTGAATATGGAGCTTAAAGTAATAAATACACCATTAATGATATTTTAGAAGAAAAATAAAATGAAATAATTAGTCCGGCGGCTAGCTGGCCGGTTCAAACAAAAGCGATTCAACAACATACAACCACATACAACCAGTCAGGTTGTGTCTAAGTATAGGTTCAACCGGTGCGGACTGAAGACTGAAGACACTAAATACGAGCGAATTTAGGTCTTATTCAACTCTGATTTGATAATAATAATACGAGTTAAACTTGTCCATCTTGGCTACAACTCTAGTCGGTTTGTAACTCTAATCAGTTTGTGTTTGTGACTCAACAAGTTGACTTGTTTTTCAAATTTTAATGATTTTTCACTTCTTTTTTCACATCACTTATATAATGTGGAAAAAGGAGTTAAATTATACAAGAAAAAAATCAGGTTACTCAAGCCAATTAGCTTGAGTTTTCATAACATCTACCTACAACTCTAACATTTAATGCATGTTTGGAAAATCAATTTTTAACTAACTTTTGATTAATAAATCAATAAGTATGTAAGAAGTATAAGTTGATTTTAAAAAATTCGAAAAATAGATTTTAAAATTTTAAAAATTATTACTTTTGAAAAGTTAACTTTCAAAATTAGTAATTTAAGCGATCCCAAACACCCCCTTATACAAGCCAGCAAGCTCGAGCTTTTAACGAGCTATATTATACAAGTCACAACCATGTATCAAGTTACAAAACTCACAAGATAGTGTACAACAATTCTTGCATGGTTTACAAGTGTTACTGCATGGTTGTAACAAAGGTACAAGTGAGTAAAGCACAAGAGAGATGAAATGTACCATAGAATGACCGGAAAGAAGGTCATCAAGGCTGCAAAGAAGGCGTTGCTCCGGCGGATAGTTGGCCGGAAAATCGCCGGAAAGAGGAATATTCCGGCAGAAATCCATGAAACATAAGTTGAGAGAGTTGTAACAAAATAAAAAGATTTTGAGCAAGAATATTATTATATAATGGAGTAAAGCAAAAGCATTTTTCTTTTTGTGTCGGCAGATAAAATGTAAGCAAATTTAAATTATGTCAATATAAGAGAATACCCACATGATGCATTGATGCCACTATCATATGTATGCACATACATACTGCATACATGCATGCATCATATATACATACATGATACATATATGAAGTAACAAATGATTTGGGACTGATAATTTTGTTTTCTTGTTGCATGCTAATTATTGTTTTCATGAGGTGGTAACAACTAACAATAAATTACCTCGAATAAAGGCAAAAAGATTGTCTAATGAACCTTTTCTATATTGATTACTTAATCGGAGTGGATATATTTTGTGCATATTGATTAAAATACGGGAGTTTTTTTAGTTTAATATGAGGTGACAAATAAAAAAATGATAGTAATGGGTTTTATAAATATTTTATATCTAGGCTCAATTATTTATAAAAAAATGCTAATAATAGAATAGTAAGAAAACCTGCGTATTTTTTATAGTGGAGAAAATTAAAATCATACTTCCTACTATTCTAATAAAAGGGTAAATATAGTTGGCACATGTCACTTTGTAAATCCATCTAATGTCACATGTCAACTTGATATTTAATAATAAATATTTTTCCCGCCAAAAAGAATTAAATATACCATTTTTGTATTAAAATTTTTAAATACACATTTTGTTTCCAAAATTAACAAGATATAAATTAAAACCATTCCATTATAAACTAAATAACATATATGTCTTACTTTTACTGTTAACAAACTTTATTGGTTAATTTTTAAAATTATCTTCTTATTAAATCTTTATTGTTTGAAAGAAAAAATAAGTCTTAAATTATAATTCTAAAATAACTATTTACTTTAAAATTGTATAGTACCACTTAAAAACACACCGATTATAATGTTTTATATGTTTTTTCTATAGATACTACTATTAGTAAAAACAAATAATTGGTTTTAGAAATTAAAATAAAATACAATTAAAAACGGTAATTTAGATATCAATATTTTCAATTGTCTTTTATTTCATTGTCGTCTTGTTTTCTTTTTTTATTTGTTACCATCAACAAAATTATTATTTTCCAAATTTAAGATGTTTTAACTAATTTTTGAAACATGTTCTTATTTCGTTAGAAATATCTTATTTTATTTTATAAGTAATTTCTTTAATTTATCAGATAACTTTTTTTTGGTTTAGTTTTGATTCAGTTTTATTATAATTTTTTTATTACTATAGAACTCTTTAATCAAGTCTATTAAGATATAAAGTAGTCATTTTTTAATTTGAAATTTACAAGGTTTTTTGATTGATTTTTGCATTGTCCATGTTTAGTTACATTATTATGTGAGCATAAGTTTAATAGTGAATTCAACTAAATATGTGCATGATTATATGTTATAATTAGTACGGAAAAAAATTATGGACCCTTCTTTCTATGAGGCTTTTTCTTTAGTAAATTTACAAGCAATTTTTACTTATACCATTATATTTTACGTTTTTTTGTCATTTACAATTACTCGAGACGATATTAGTTAATATTTTAATTTTTTTAATGGTCATGTTAGGTTATTTATTTAAAATTTTAAACTCATGTACATATTAGAGGTTTTCTCATACAAAAGTTTGATAAAAAATTGATAAAATTTTTTATTACTTATAATTTTTACTCATATGTAATTTTAATCGTATATTTTATAAAATTATTTTATAATTAATAAAATTTTATTTTATTTAATATTTTATTTATTCAACCCGTGTAATACACGAGTTTACTAAAACTAGTGATTTTATAAGACACTATTAAATTTTATATGTTATTTAATGGTTTTCTTTCACCATCAAAGGTGTTTCAAGCTCTCTCTTTGAGTAATTATAGATTTTTAGGTAGCGATCCAATGTTGCATATATATAAGTGTGATTTATTTAAAGGATATTTTTTATTAGTTAAGTATGCGCTTAATATAAAAAAAATAGTTATAAGTAGAGAACTCTTGCAACCAGATAATCAATTAGCCATTAAAACAAACAACGTACAACATAATACTATAATTATTTCACTGATGTTTGTTGGATATAATAAGAGTTAGAATGATATGTACCATAGTTTAAAGGAAATCTACGATTATTTTCCTTATCTATATTATATGTAAGGTATATAAGAGGGATATTTTATAATATTATAAAATTAAAAACACTTATTATATTCAATGTATAAAATACAATCACTTTTGAGGGTAACATAGTATTTATAACATTAGTTACACATTATCTCTTATAATTACTTATATAATAACCTTACATTTACTAACACTTGTAAAAAAAATTATTTATCTACCCATAAAGCAAAAAACTTAATATGTTTTAAAATTTCAGCTATATCTTTTAATATATCACATTTAAAAACGTTTTGAGACTATAACTTAACTTGTGTTTATTTTTAAACATTTTTGTGTAAACTTTTTGCTAAAACGATCTGTATTTTGTGAGGTACAATAAATTAATGTGTATATACAAGTCGTTATGCAAAACTCATTTATTTGTTGTTTTAAATTTTAACTTAGAAATAACATAATAAACTTTTATATATAAGACTATTACAAGAATAATAAAATATTAAATGCACGTATCAAAAGTAAAATATTGTCCAGCCGCATTGCGCGGACACCCTTTGTAGTAACCTTTAACATATTATTAGTTCTTAGTTCTCTATTGAACGTGTGTATTAATTTTTTTAGTTTGTTGTTAATTATTATGTACAAGCATTCTGGCTAGAATCTTTTTTACAACGGTAATTAAAAAAATCATTAGAATATATGAAAATGTGTTTTACCAAGTTATAGATAGCAATTTGATGAAATGTTAAAGGGTTGTGTTAAAAATATTTTCTCTCTTTGTTTTTATTTATTGCACAATCTTTTTAAGTAGTTATATTTTTAATGGTTCATACATTTTATATTAAGATATAAAAAGTTACCATTAATTTTATGTTCATTGTTCAAACTGCAATCTACAACCCAATTTTATATAACATTAATTAACCGTATTACCAACTTTTTTTTAACTGTCAACAATTTATATTAGAAAAAAACTAACAAGGAGCTAGAAAGTACAAGCAAATGATCAAAAAACCGCAGGATGTTAGTCAGCTCCAATGTTTGGTTTTTAAAAGTTCTTGCATTTCTTGATTTCCAAATACATCAAATAGTAGTCATAAAGATAGCATGAAAAACATTTTTCCTGTGCTTCTTGGATGGGCCAGGAATTATTAATGTTTAGGAGTTCTTCCATCGTGAAGAACATGTCATTTGTAGCTTTACACCATTTGAATACCAACTCTCAAACTTTACAGGCTAGTCGACAACGAATGAATAGATGGTCTGCATTTTCTTTTTCATTACAAACATCACATCTTGCATCAACATTAACTCCGCGGGATAATAGTGCAACTTTGGCGGGACACGATCCGGACGCCCTTCATGCAAACGCTTTCACCTTTAAAGGAACCCACCTAAGCCACGGTAATGATGAGGAAGAGAATGAAAGAAGCTTCTGTTCAATGAACATTCTAAATTGTTTAACTTTCTAAATTGTTTAACTGAGAAATCAAGGTTCACGATAGACACTTGTAGGCTTACGTTTTCAAATGTACTTTAGAAAATTGAGGGAGTATATCTAAAAGCATCCTTAATGAGAGGTATCCGAATACATGTCAAGTCATCATTTCTCCAACCATGTTCTTTTTTTGCACACTTGCAATCCATAAGAAAAATAAAATAAGTATTTTCTCTCCTCTCTCTCTCTCTCTCTCCTCTCTCTCTCTCTCTCTCTCCTTCCTTGTTTTTCATAAAAAAATGTACATAATCGTCTCTCATATATCTAATCAACTATTGTCTTCATCTCATAATCTCTTTCTAGGTTACGCATCGGGTTGTTTATTTTAGTTGAAAATGATATTTGATAAAAAATATTTTTTAACTTATATTTTTTAAAATATAATTTAAAAAATAAATTTTAATTAGCTTATAAACTAAAAAGTTATAAAATAATAAAAAAATACATACTTTTAAAATTCAAGAATTAATAGAAGGCATAATAATAAATTAGACAAAAAGTAGTTTTTAAAAGTTAATAAGTAATTCAATCATTAATTTTCAAAAAACCTTTTTTTACTCTATTTAAAAACTTCTTTTGAGTCTACCAAACAATTTAAGTTCAAAATAATTAATCCCAAACACAGATTAGTTTTTTCTAACCAATATTGTTTATAATGAGATTTCTTTTATGTTGAAAACGAAAAAATCTCTCCCCTTAAAAACCCAACAAAAAGATGATCTAGTGTGCTTGTTCTAATCGATGCTGACATAAAAACACTATTACAAAAGTAAAAGTATACGAAGATGTCAGGGTATAATATGTCTTGGTTTCAGCAAGAATTTAAACTATTTTGACTAGTAGGAGCATGCACATGCACTACTAAATAAATATTTTAATATTTTGAGTAAATTACGCTTCTAGTCTCTGGGTTTGACGAATATCACGGTTTCAATTCAATATTTTATTTATTACGCTGACAGTCCAATAGTTTTAGGGTTTGTTTCAATGTAATCCGCATCATTAACACCGTTGTGTTTGTTCTGTTAAACGATATAAAAAGACATTTTTACCCTTAGTTTTAATAAAAACTCATCCCCACCCAACCCATATCCCCCCTTTCTCTCTTCTCTCTTCTCTTCTCTCTCTCTCTCACACAAAGAATTCATGTGCACCCCCTGTCACCGTCACCTCCAATGACCACATCACCACCATCACGCACCGTCACCACCTATAAACCACCCCTTGAACCACAACCACTCGCGTCTTACCATCATCATCTAACACAGATCAGAACCCCTACTGATTTTACCTAATCCAAAAACACCAAACCTAGAAACCTGATCAAAGAACCCCTTGAAAAACCCCAAACCTAATCGAATACAAAGCTGTTCTTGAGATGACATTTTGGTGGTAGAAGGCGATGGTAAAGAGAGAGAGAAGAGAAAGAGAAAGCAGATTGCGGTATGGTGGAGTGGGGTGCAGTAGGCCATCGGAAGCGGCATCTGGTAATAGGGTTCGACCACCAAAGGCAGCATACGGTGATGGGGTTGTGGGTGCCGGAGGTGCTAGTTTTCTGCCAACGATGTGCAATAGTGGGGTTTAAGGAGAGAGAGAGGGAGTAGATTAGGCTGTGGTGGAGTGGGGTGGGGGAGGGAGGTTGCACTTTGACAGTGGAAGTCGGGGATGGCAGTGGAGGTGGCGACTAGAGAGCGTGGTTGAGGGGCTGCTGGAGAAGGCGGTGAAGGTGGTGTCTGATTGGGGTTGCTGTTATGGAGAGAGAGAATAGAGAGAGGAGAGAGAGATGGAGATTGGAGTGATGTAGGGTATGGGTGGGTAAGGTTTATTTATTTATTTTGAATTTTTAATTATAAGGGTAAAATCATCATTTTCTATTAACTTAACAGAAATTTTTGACGGTGTTAGTCATATGGACCGAGATTGAAACAAACCCTAAAACTATTGGACTGTCAGCGTAATAAATAAAGTATTGGATTGAAACCGTGATTTAAGTCAAACCTCAGGGACTAAAAACGTAATTTACTCTAATATTTTTTTGAAACTAACATTTTGAAAGAAGTTGCGTTAGCTTAAAAAAATTACATCAACGGAAAATATTACTTAAGCTAATGCAATTTTTAAGCATAAAACACTATTTTTAAAGACTAATGCAACATGTTTTAATAATCGCATTAGTTTCATTTTGTCGTGTAAAATCGTAAAATTAAAAAATATTTTTGTTGAATCCAAATAAAAAATGATAAACGATTTGTAATCTGTGTTTTAAAGGTTGTATCATGTTCTGAAATTACTAGTTTCAGCCTTGTCAAAAGTGAGGAGAAGCTAAGGGTGGAGGGTGCGTCTTTTGCCTTAAGATTAAATTACCGTTACTTCTATCTCAATTTATTTGAACCTTTTAAATTTTTATATATTATTAAATAAAAAATTAATCAATGATTTAAACCATTAAAATAGAAAAACATGTTTTTCATTAATAAACAGAAACAAAATAATGTACAAAAATAAAATATTAAATTCAACTACTTATTATCCTAGTCTCGAATGTAAAAGCTTGTTGGATTTGCAATGTGTTTTAGAAAATCATATCAAAGTCTAAAATGCGTATCTTGATCCTGCAACTCAAAAATGCTCTTAGCGTCAATAAGTTCATTGGTCGGAAGATCTATTGTACACTGGCAATGTCGAGTTCCCATCATATTTTTGAAGATCGTATTTAGTAATATAACACATGCGTTTATCACATTACTTATAGTCTCTTGGTACCATCTCCTATGCCTGTTGTTGAATTATCTAGTTTAGATTTCAAAACAAAAATGCTCTCTTGACATTTTCTCTGTCGACTCATGCATCTTTATTAACTTTTTTTGTTGTCTTCGTTTGGCCAAGCCAAAAATTTCTTAAAATAATGGAAGCAAGTAAATTACGTACATATGCAAGATATTGATCACGTTTGTGTCGTCGCTTGTTAAACTGAAATGAACATCTGGACGCAAATCCATGCATCTCGTTATTAGAAATGGATATTTGTTAAACTAATTAACTAAACACCGTCATTAATTAAAAATAGCCCCAAAATTAATTGCAAAACACAATGTCATACGCATCTCAAAAATTTCCATCATGCAATAAAAGTTGTAGTTATAACTTATGATGTAAAAATACTTTACCTTTTACATGTACCTAGGGCAACAACTAAATAAACATGGTGTACAAGTCTAAATGCTGAGTAGAGGAGACCACAATATGTGAGTGTACCTCCAAAAGATATGGCTACCAGGACACCTTTTAACTGTTACAACAATGATGACTGTTGATGTAGAAAACAAGAAAACCAAATTCACTTACAAATTCACATTTAAATTCTTCTGATATTTTATAGCAAATCTTTTTTGTAGCATCCAAAACCATAGTTCTACTACAATAACAAGTACATTATGTTTTTTTTAATGTTATGTTAGTGGTTACAATAACATGTATATTATATATGGAAGAGTATTTAACATAACCATTCTGGCGTGGTAGTGCATATGTCATGCGTGTTGACGGAAAATAACACGTCGTGTTTATTAAAAAGCTTGTCTGTTTAATTTCGTTATTAACGAACTTTAATGAAAGTTGTTTTTTCATATTACTAAATAACCAAGAGTAAGAAACTATGGAGTGATAAGCACACATGTTTGGATTCTATGTAGCTCCATAAACTTTCCTTTGTGTTCCAAATAATCAAGACAATGGTAAGTGTCTTCCCCGTGTGACAAAATGTTAAGGGTTCAAATATTATAAAAGAAAATTAGTTTTTAATAATACAAATTATTGATTATCGTTCGATATTAATAACAACTAACAATTGTATCGATTTTGTTATCAATAATAGTCCGAGTCTAATTGTTCGTTAATTTTTTTAGTTTTTGATGATGTGACACGTAACGGGACATGTGTAAACATACTTCTAACAAAACACACGTGACGTGGCATGTGACGTTGTCATCCATATCAACAGTTAGACTATGTATTTATAAACATGCTTCGTATTATAAAAATTAAAATGAAAAGCATTTGTTTTTCTAAATGTCTTTAAAAAACAAGTGTCGTTAACAGTGAAATTTTTAACAGCTAGATTTCAACGTTTATATTCCAACGCTTATATTTCTAACGACTATATTTCAACACTATTAAATTAACTCTAAGGTTCTCATCCCCTTCTCTAATACTTATATTTGATTAATTTCATTTTTCTTAGACAGGACATATTGATACCCCAAAGAAGTCTCAAAATTGCTGATATGGATACAATTGAAGTGTTAAAATTATACGTTCTAATTAAAGGGAGACTTTAAACTTATGTTTAACCAAACTTTTTATGAACATTAAAAAAGATGATTTTTTTTATTACTTTTAACAAACTTTAACTATAAAACTTTATCAGTACTTTTGAAGTATAATATTTTTAAAGTTCGCAATAAAGAGGAAAAGATTGAGATATTAATTATAAAAAGATTGGGATACATGGTAATTATTATGAACGTATCAAAAAGTCACATTGGAGATGGTGATTCAGATAATACTCCACCGATATTGAAGTCTCAATTATCCAATGTTGAACTAAAACAAAATTGATGGTGGATATTTGTTGATGCAACTTCCACGTGGAAGGAGAATAATTTACATTTTATGAAATTAAGAACTTATATTGGGAATTTCTTTCAACGAGTTTGGTTGCTTCATTGAAATGAGCAACATCAAAAACATAAAACCACTACAAATGATTTAAAATTTTTTAAATAAATTTATATTTTGTATAGATTACATTTTAAATAAATAGTCACCACACAAAATCTTACTATTAACCGAACATTTAACCGAAACCGACCCGTCCGAAGTCGGTTTCGGTTCTGGCCCTTGGTTAATCGAATTAATCTAAACTGAACCGAACCTTTCATATTTTTATTTATTTTTAGCTTTTATTACCTCTGTTTTTTGTTTATCTTTAATGCTACTTTGTGATAGACTATTATAATGAAAAATTAAAAATAAATAACAAGGGATAACATATAACAAATAAAATTTTCATACATATCTAACACCTAGTGTTTAAAAATACATAACCATTGCATGTGATGATGTTGTTTCTATCCCACATTGATAGCCAAAAGAAAACTTCAAGTAACACGATGTTTATAAAACAAGCCTCTAATGGATTTAAGTTTTAAACCGTAAAAACCATTGGTGTTGGATGTTTTTTGACCGATTGACTAAAACGATAAACAAAAAATTAATTGAATCACAATACTAATTGTTAATTTAGTTAAAATTTGGTTTTTGGTTATTAACCCAAATAACTGAAATCAAACAGACATATTAACCGAAATAAGATTCGATTTTTGGTCTCGGTGGTTGATTTTTCAAAAACTAAACTTCGGTTATCAGTTTTGATAACATGTAAAAAACCGAACCGATGTTTGCTCACCACTCATATATTCAATAGCACCTTCTATATTGAGGTTTGTACTTTGTTTAGTTGTGATATAATATTATTGATTGACAGCATGAATTCGGTTAAAAAGTAATTGTCGCTATCATCATCTTATCCATCACATTATGTGGTTCACAAACAACGTCACAAAATAACAAAATATACTCACAGATCCGACCCGACCCGACCACATCCAAAAAGAAAACACCCGACGTGACCCGACCCGACCCACCTGAGTCCCTGTTCTTCAATCCGACCCGAACCCGATTTCTAGTAGTTTGACTTTTCAATCTTCAAACATACCCACCATTGACCCGAACCACCTGACCATTAACCCACTCCCCGGCATCACTAACCAAAAACCCCACCACCGGAGCCACATCCTCCGGCAGCCCCAACCGCCCCAACGGACTCTCCTCCACCGCCCTAGCCACCATCTCCTCCGTCTTCCCCGCGTAAAACATCTCCGTCGCCACCGGCCCCGGCGCCACACAGTTCGCCGTCACCCCCGTCCCCTTCATCTCCTTCGCCAAAACCCTCACCATCGCCTCCACCGCCGCCTTCGACGCCGCATACGCCCCGAACCCCGGCCTCAACGCCACCGCCATCGATGACGTCACACACACTATCCTCCCCCCTCCGCCGCGCCTCAGCCGGTTCGCCGCTTCCTTGCAGCACAAGTAAGCTCCTCTCGTGTTCACCGCAAACGTCCGATCGAACTCTTCAACCGACGAGTTGCAAATCGATGAATACGATGAGTCCAACACTCCGGCGGAGTTGATGAAGATGTGGATCGGTGAATTGAAGGCGGATTCTGCTGAATCGAAGAGGTGTTTCACTTGAATTGGATCTGAAACATCGGCTTTGATGGAGATTGCTTGTGGTGGTTGAGATTTGGGTTTGAATTTGGAGTTGATTTCGGAGACGGTGAGATCTGATTGAGTTGAGTTGGAGTTGTAGTTGATGATGAGGTTTGCGCCCAGGGATGCGAGGTGGAGGGCGATGGCTCTGCCGATGCCGCGGGAGCCGCCGGTGACGATGGCGAGACGCTTGTGGAGGGGGAGCGACGGAGATGCGGTGGTTTGTGGTGGTGGGACGGTGGTGGTGTCGTCGGCCATTGGTGGTGATGGTGGTGATTACGGTGGGGGATTTGGTGGTGGTGATATAAGTAGAAAGTAGAAATGGTAGTCGATAGTGGACTGCTGAGGAAATGAGATATTCTCGTCACTGCTTATGTCACAGACTGATTAGAAGGTTAAAGATAATTAAGGATTATCGTTAATTATGGTTATGATTCAAAATTAAACGACACTATATATACCTAAATGACAAAAGAGTAATAGTTTTGGGCTCTGAATGAACGACCCCTGCACACACACATGTTCATTATAGTTTTATACGTTTATACAATGTTTTTAGATTTGGATCGGACTGGCTAGATGAACCAGTCGGACTAGGATTTGGAGGTTGGACCGGTCCGATCCATTGTAAATTTTTTTGTATTTAAAGAACCGGCTAGTTCAAACCGGTTCGGTGATTGGATCGGGAACCGGGTGGGGCTCGGACCACACACATATACTAATGTCGTGCCAATAACACATTGGGGCTCGTGTACTTGTGGTCCGACAAAACTTTCTTAGTATATATTCGTGTCTGACAACATAAAATAACATTAATCCTAAGTAAATTAGCAATACACTTTAGTAATCTTGAAAAAAATGTTGCAACACCCATAAAGACACTAACCACTCCCAATCATGATAAGAGTTAAGCCTTAAAATGAATAATTGTATCTGCGAATTTTAATGTATTTTATGTACGTACGATATGTAAAACCTTTTAGCCGATTTATACTTTAAGATGGCTGAAGTACGAAGAAACTACCTAAATGTTTGGAGGAACGAAGTTGTGTCACGCTAACTCAAACATCTACCGTTCGTGTTTGATGCACCATCCTAACATAAGGTGAATCCCAAATCAAAAGCATAACCAACAAAATCCATGAAACATATTTTAAAACTTTTTTCTTATGGATTTTTAGAAAAATTAAAAAACTTCTAATACTTACACAATGCTATGAAACTAAAATCAACCTCATAAACCAAAAACATTATTAGATAACTTCTACACTTCTACCGATCATAATGCTTCAAAAAAGTCTTTCTTCTTTTATGGAAACTTAAAATTTGATTCTGCCGTGCTAGCATTAGCAGGACCAGAGTTAGGGTTTACCGCAACCCACAACAATGAGAGCGTGATCGCAATAAGCCCCGACCACACAAACACAATCGTCGGCGTCTTCTTCCTTCTCCCCATCAACCCTTTAAAAAACGGGTACAAATGAGCCAACACCCAAAAACTAAAAAACGCACCACCAACAAACTTCCCCCACTGCGGTGCAATGCTGTATATCGTCCTCGAGAACGCGACCACCATCGCGAGCACGTTAATCATCGCGATAACAATCGGAGGGATCATGAGCGACGTCCACTTCACTAGATACAACTCTGCGTACGCATCGTCACTATCTTCACCGCTTTCGACGTCAAAGTAAAGGAGATCTCAATTCCCGCCATCACCTGTTACAAAGATCAAAATCAATACAATAATAATCAATCATCATCATCATCAATAACATCATCATATGTAAATCCCTCCTATTGATTAGATCAATAACATTTAGTAATAACATCACCTTCAAACTCAATACATACATGATAATCAATCATCATCTATAAATCTATAGATCAATAGCAGTTAGCAATAATATCACCTTCAAAATCAATGCATAATAATAATAATCAATCATCATCATCATCATCTCTTGATCTATAATCAATCAGTAGTTAACAATAATATCACCTTCAAAATCAATACATTATAATCAATCATCATCATTTGTAGATCTAAAAGTTAAATAACAACTAGCAATAACATCACCTTCAAAAGGCCTTGAATCACAGCAGCTAAATGTGCACTTGTCCCAGAGATCAGCCAAAACTGCTCATTCCGCCACCAATCTTCAAGCGAAACTTCCGACCATCGGACTTCCAACACCGCAAGCCCGATCAAGCATACGGTCATTAGCAACAAGTAGATCAAAAAAGCAGCATTGAGATTTTTAACAATAAAGTGGCCAGATAACAGCGAGAGCGCCGGTAGGAAGCAATATACGATGAGGAAGAGCGACGTGAAGGGGTAGATGCCGACGTTGAGGTAAGCTAATCGTTGAAGCCATTTGAGGCGTTTTGATGCGAGAAAAGCGTTGTTTCTCGAGAAGAAAATCTCGACGGAGCCGGTGGCCCATCGGAGGACTTGGTGGAGCCGGTCGGTGAGGTTGATCGGAGCGGAGCCGCGGAAGGCGTCGCGTTTGGTGAGGCAGTAGATCGACCGCCATCCGCGGTTGTGCATACGGTAGCCGGTGACTACGTCCTCTGTCACGGATCCGTAGATCCAACCCACTCGATCACCCCATTCCGTTTTATCCTCGTACCTAAATTAAAATCAACACGAAGAAAATAAATTTTAGTTTCATATCCGATTATAAAATTTTATTCGATACTTGATATTATACTCATCAAGTTTATGTTTTTATAGGTTTTTTTACTTTAAAAAGATGAAAAAGTAAAAGTTACAAATGTATAGTAAGTTATGTTATTTTAGACCATCTGGTTTTTGTTAGCTTAGTCAAACATTCAACTAAGTTTGTATTAACATTAAGGACTTACTTTTCTTTAAGTTAGAAAATCACATTTGACATGGGTCAATCATGGTTGACCAAATGATCAATATGTCATTCATCTATCAGAATGTTTTCTTTACCAGCAAGAGATCACAGAAACAGCTTCAGCAACAGTAGTGGCATCGAGCGGTTCACGAGCGTGCCGTAGGACACCGGAGGTCGACCATACTTCACTGCCGGTGGTCGGCTATAGGGCGGCCTTGAAACTCAGCTACAGGTATTGAATTTGACAAAAGAGTTGAGTTTCCAAACCGTCTTGGCAGGTCATTAACATCAAGGTCCGGATCAAAATCAGCCGCCTTCAAGGCTTGTGCCTCGACACCCGATTCAGTATCGCGACCGCCTTTCTTTTCAGGTGTTAACAAGCCAAGCTTCGGTGGATCAAAACCATACAGTGCAAAACGTCTAAACATACACCCAGTCCCCACGTAAAAGGGACCTTGTACCCCGTCTAATGCACGCATGTTTCCATCAAAGAAAACTGTATTATGATTAGCGTAACGATCTGAAGGATCAATTCCTTCAAACCGTTGCGGGAATTGGATGTAGCAAATATCTTCACCACCGCGGTCCATCATGAAGCAAATCCCTTCTCGAACCGCCATGCAATTATATATATAGTGATCACAATCTAGGTTCAAAATAAACGGTCCATTAGATAAAACTGCCGATGAACGCACAAGTGCGTTCATCGCCCCAGCTTTTTTGTTATGGTCATAGCCAGAGCGCTTTTCTCGTGACATATATACAAACATTGGTAATCTTATATCGACATCTGAGTAGTCAACAAGACCTTCTTCCCCTGACCCATATAACGCGTCGGGGGATGGAGGCTTCAACATTACTTGTAAGATACCAGCATGATCACCTTTGGCGTGATCACGACTTGGACTAGTCCACGTACCGGGCCAGTGAGTGCCATCAGCCATCCATGTGGCCCTTCTAATCTTTATTGGCTCAGTCGGGTCAACACCACGCTCGCGAATGGTCTTAAATATCTTCATCTCCTCCCTTGCATTAACGCATCGGATCTTCTCCTTATTGAATCCGACAAATTATTTATCCTCACCTTGAACTCGTCATACTCTCGTTTCACCCGCCTTCGATCTTTGACGAAATCCGCTCGTTTTTTGTTCTTGGTTGGATCACCTTTCAAAGAGAAGTAAGTATCAGGATTTCGTGGTTCAATGTCGTGTTTTCGACAAAACGGGACCCATATATTAGCAAAGCTGCAAGCCTCCGCCATTGCCTCGAAGGTTAAAAGCGCACCACCATCATCCGATATGTAACAAGCTAGCTTCTCAACCGGGTACTCAACCGCAAGGATTGATAAGATGGTGTTAGCGGTGACCAGCGGTGGCTCTTTATCTGGATCAGCGGTGGATACAAAGAAATCAACACCGGGGAGGTCAGAGCGACCCTCGGAGTTTTTGATATTGTCAGGTGTTTCGAACTTATCATGTAAAAGTTGGAGATCTACAGATCGATTCACCGGACAAAGCTTCGGGATCTGATCAAGGATCCAAGAAAACGCGAACCATAGCTCGCACACAATCGACATAAACCATAACCATATTGCATCATCATTTGGGTGTGTAACTCTCCATGTCAAATAAAAACACAAAACTATAAAACGAACCACTATCAATAACCTATAAGGACTAATGATACTTGTCGGCATCGGTAGTCTTCGGGTCAGCGGCCGCCATGGTTTATCAGCCGGATCTCCAAAACCACCACCACTACGTCCACCACCACCACTACCGTCTGATGGCCAATACGCGTTCCCAACGCCATAAGTACCTGATGTCTCGTTAAACAACCATTTATTATGATCAAACTCCCCATTTGGGTTTCTTTTCGCCAACGACGTGGTACGTTTACCCTCTGGTCCATGAAGCGATAATGCTCCAGTCGGCGAGTCATCGTCATCGTTCTTATACGGTTCTTTGCACCCCGGACACAACCCGGTCTCTTTTTGTGCATCCAAAAAACAATCTCTACAAATCTTGAAACTACATTCACAAGGAATAACATCAACACCTCTCTCATCTTTCACAACCTTACCATCACATGCGGGCATCGCGCACGACGAGCCCTTTGACCCCGCCATTTGCGGATGGTTCACCTCGGCGTCGATCACCTTATCCATGAGATGGGCTCGTGTCACACTGTTGAAACCTCGGTAAACAACGAGTTAGAAACGTATTGTTCTTCGGCTTTTGTAGCCACTGATGTCTCGTTGTCGGGGGTCATCGGAATATGAACTGTGTAGTTTGTGTAATCTCCCGATGACTCGCCAGACATATCAACGTCATCTTTTGATAAGTTGACATAACACCCACTTGAAGTTCGTCGTGCGAACTTTAGAGATTGGTTGGAGGATCCACCGGCGCCAGAAGATCCTCCAATACTGGCGCCGGTGGCCTTTAACGGTTTCTTAGATGGTTGGGAATTTGCCATTCCCTTACCATCTATTATGATTATTTTAAACTTTATTTTGTGTTTGTGTTATTTCAAAGCCAATAGGGAAATTCAAGTAAAAGGAGAGTCTTTTTTCAATTAGTGGATCTTGCACTTTCAAATCAACCTTTTTTTTTCTTTCTGAATTTGTTGTTTGGTTTTGTGAGCGAAAGAATAGGATAAACAATTGGTCATTATTGATTTTTATAAATAGTAACTTTCATGATGAACTTTTATCCATTAAATCTTTAACACGAATCAAAGGTTGAAAAGTTAAAATTATGTGTGATAATGGCCTAAACCACGTTATTATTGATGAAATTATGGCCGTAGCATTTTTATATTTAACATGTAATATAGGTTAAAGATTTAGGTTGTGTGAATGTGTATGGGTGGTTTGAGTGTAGAGGCCTAATGAACGCATAAGAATGATGCTTGCTATATGGTTTATGGCTCGAGATGCGATCAAAATGTACGACTTTAAAGCTTTTATCTGTTACAACTAAGTTTCGTTTACCTTGTAACATGTAATCTATTATATATGTATGAGTCTATTAGTACGATTTCAATTGTTTGCCTATGTTTACAACTATATTGGTGCTTAGAAACAAAACTAATATCATCAATGCAGTCTGCACGATTTGAACCGCAACCATTTAGTCAGAGAGTAAATGGCTTTCCACCACTATGTCAGTTTAAAGACATTAATATCATCAAATAACTACCAAATTATCTTTGGTATTTCACACAGGACTGTAAATAAGCCGAGCCAAACCAAAACTCTCTTAGGCTTGAGCTCGGGTCGTTTATTGTTAAATTACTATTATGTTTATGTATAATCATACTTTTTATATATAACATAATATATTATTTAATCATTTTTATCATATAATACTATAGATAATAATATGATTTATGTAAATATATATTTAATATGTAAGCAAAAAGTTATCTAAAAAAGTTTGTCTAGGCTCGCGAGCCGGCTCGAGCTAGATATCTGAAGCTCGGGTTTGAGCTCATGTAGTAAACGACCCATAATGTGCGCTCGAACTTGGGCTAGAGCTCGTTTAAGCTTAGCTCGATTCGAGCTTTTTTCAAGTCGATATCGAGTAGTTTGCGAGTCGGCTTGGCTCGTTTACACCCATACACATAGATCATATTGTCATGACCAACATGGACAAGTAAATTGTTCAATGCCCACTTAAATGTGTGAGTTCAATTAATAGTTGATAATTAATCAGATGAATAAACTAATTATTAGTGAAAAATAAAATCAAACTAAACCAAATAAAATTCTAACCAAAATTATATTAGATTATTTAACATAGATATACACTTTGAACCTGTCTAGGCCAAAGCTTTGTATTGGATGATCCGTTCATCTTTTTTTAGTTCTTTTTTTTCTATGTTATTTATGTGTCGATGAAAATGTTGGATCGTAATCATCTTTGGGCCGATCACCTTGAGCCCATGAGCGGCCCATCAAGTCTATGATGGGTGGACCCTATAGACTCATGTTTGGAGTCATGAGAAACATAAACATAGGTCATTCAAGATTCATGTTCATTTGGTACTTTATCAACCATTATGTATCCAAAATAGATACCTTTGTTTCAAAATTAGAGTAGAAACAATCACATTTAATTATTTACAAATTATCATGCTCGATAACTTGTGCCCCTTTCCATTCTTCACCAGGTCCGATCGTGATCGGGGCCAATATTGAAGCCGGACCGGTACAGATAAAGTAATCCTTTCCGTACTTTTCAGACAATGATCCAGGACTCGATAAGTAAATCTCTTCAAACCCAATTCTTATTACCCTAAAAAACAGTTCGCGTCCCTGTAAATAAATACAAAGATTTATCAAAGCATCAATATTGTTTATAAAATCTATAACTTTTATCAAATATCAAGAAAACAAATTATTAAACAAACGTACCTGATCAAGAGTCTCATACTTCGATGGGATAGTATTGTAGAACTCTTTTAATCTCTCGTCGAGAGGAGTACCATAAACTCGACTAAGTTTATGCTTCAAAATCGTAATGGGTACATCTTGAACACTCCAAACTCCTCCTTTCTTCTCTGGTTCCCACCCGAAGGAAAACCAACCTGGATCTTCGGTTTTACTGCTTCGGATGGTGAGAGAAGCTCAAACGGAGAAGATAAAGGAGGATGGGTGCAATATGAGACACCATTGAGGCCATCAACTGCGGTTCCTCCTCGGTTCTTGAACTTGAGATGACTAAGTATAGCGGTTTTTAGGTTAACAGGTTTGCGCCCATTGTTTTTAACTATAACCGCGGTTGCCATGCTCAACGCGTAAAGGGAGATCACATAGGTTATGTCTAAGGTTCCACTAGTGGTGCAACTCAACTCTACCTATATCATCAAAATTCTCGGTGAGTATTTATATATGCGCGCACACATACATATATTTATATATAACTGTAAATATGTAATTTTATATGTTATATGCACAACCTTATAACAAGATGTGACATAAGAAATAAGACAACATATCTTTTAACTTTTCTTTTCACTTTGTCAACCAAACATAACTTGAACCATACATTTTGATAATATTATCCGTATTTATATTGTCAACCGAACATGACCCGTAATTAAAGCTACTCTCATCCAACCTTATTCACAGGGATCGTAATATTAGACGATACCATAGCTGATCTTATACCCGTCCCAGATGTTAAAAATAACCATACAAATGATATCATTTAGATTATAATATGATCTAAAAACAACCATATAAAATCTCATACAACATATTGAATGAACTTTCAAGATGAGCAAGAAGATGAACATCACCTGAACAGCATCAATGGAGTCAGAATCAGCATCCTTCACGACCCACTGCGACAAATCAACGCCTTTCGACTTCGAATCATCGGTCACACTATCAATCACCAACCCAATCCCACCTTTGGCACCACAAGTAGTAGTATACAAAACCTCTTCAAACCCATCATCTCTCCAATACACCTTAGGCTTATAAGAACTCACATGAGCATTGTTCAACTGAAGCTTCAAAGAACTACCGTTTCGGACCGTAAGTTCAGCAAATGCACCACCATCATCATTCTCCGTGAACCTGATGCCTTTTCGGCCGAATTTTTGATCGAGGGTCTCGGTGGTTGTGACCGATGGCGTCGCGATGGAAGCCGATGATTTTGGGGTGAGTATGGTTGGTTTGGGGAGGGAGAGAGATAGGAGAGAAGCTGCAGCCATGAGATTGAAGATGATGATAATAAAGTGAAGTTGGGTGTTTTGATTTGTATTTGTTGGTTTGTTATAGTGGGAGTTTTTGTTTTGTTTTGTGAAGTATTGGGGTTGGACATGTTAGGACCCTTAACTATGGATGTAATGACAAATTGTTATGATATTTTGGTTTTTGTTTATAAAACTTTAAGTCAAATGGTTGAGGTGAATATACGACGTGTGTGTGCCCGGTGTGGCTAACCTATCGTGTTTAAGGTTTGGTTCGGTTGGTTTAACGGTCTAGTTTTGACGGTTTTAACTGTTTTTTTAACTTTAAATTATTAATATTTAATATCTTTCAAAAGTAATTAAAATTAAACCTCACTATAATACGTATGGATAACTACGAGCTTAACACTAAATCGTCATTATATTTGGTTTTGGTTTGAGAAAGAATTCAAACAATTGATATGGTTAACACAAATCCATGCGGCTCGACTCTACTTGGGCTCACGGTGTTGTTCGACAGTTTTGAATGAAAATAATAGTTCGAAACACTAATTATAGTTTTGGTGAACAACAAACAAAGTTCACTGTGTTGGGTGGATTGCCGAACTAATAGGTTTTACCTATTGGGTAGTTTAAACTTTAATGGTTTTTTTGTTGTTTTAATTGTTTTATATATTTTTCTTTTAAATCATTAGCTTTTATTTAAATAATCATACATTTAAGTAATTACATATTGTAAAACCAGAGTAACTATATTAAAGGCTTAGGTTATTTAAACATCCATTTCTGCTATTAAAACACTCTGATCTCTCTATTTTTTATGTATCTATATATAATGATACGGAAAATAACTTGGGTGTACTAATAACAAACCTCATTTTATATCATAATTTTATATCATAGAGGTTAATTGGCTAGTTTGTTTTACACGATTGTTTCAAGTTCTAAATTGTACTGAACCACTAAACGTCAAAACTTAAGAGTGAACTGAATCATGAATCTCAAACCGACATAGACGGTTGACTTGATACAGCTAAGATGATCCAGTGGATTTATCAACAACCTAGGTCGATCCGATAAATGCAGCTTATGATTTCTAATAAGAAACTCAATTTTTTATTATTGATGACGAAGTGAGTTTTAAACTATTACAATATTTGTTGACAAGAACTCATTATATATCATGTAAAATTACCATATATTTTCTGAGCATGAGAAAGAACACAAAATAAGGTGCACCGTACACGTGACAAATTTGGCAAACTTTTATTAACAAAACTAGTTTTAGTGAACACGTGTATTACACGGGTTAAATAAATAAAATATTAAATAGAATAAAATTTTATTAATTATTAAATAATATGTGATTTAAATTATGTGTGAGTAAGTACTATAAGGAATAAAACAATGATATCAACTTTTTTTAAAAATTTGTTTTTATACTTTCTTTGTTTTTACTTAAAAATAATCAAACATTTCATTTAAAAACAAAACACATTTTAAAAAATGTCATTTTTAAAATATTTCATGTTTTAAAAAAATATGATGTACATTATAGAAAATTTTCTTTTTATACAAATTTGTTTATATAGAATAAACGTTAATAAAAAGATCTATTTCTTAATCTTTTTAAAATAGCTTATAATAAAAAAAAATATGATTAAATAATGTAATTAATAATTAATTGAGTTAATTAATAGCAGAGAGAAACGAGAAAACTTTTGTTAAGAGTGAATGTAATGTTGCCATGTTAGATCTCTAATTACCATTTTATGTCATGTGACATCTTTAATTACCCTTTTATAAGATGCATTTAAAATTAGAAATAATATAAAACAGAAGTCATATGAATATGAGGAAGAACATATATTCAAAACAAGCTAACAATTTTATTTCCATGATTGCTTAGATCAAGACTAATAAGGAAAAGAACAATTTATTTAATAAAAAACACATTAGATGCAAGGCATACATGTATAACATAAGTTCATACATGATGATGAGGTACATTAGTGATAAATTTGTAACTATCAAATCTCTTGATTTAGCTCCAAGAGTATAGATCTAGGAAATAGGCCTCGAGAAAAAGACTTGGAGGTGTGGTGTTGTTTTGAGAACACGTCTAACCAGAGTAAAAAAAATTACTCATGGGAAATTACTTAGTTGTCATGACCGTTGTCATATGAATCCTTATGTATGATTGTTGACATAGCTTTTGTTGTTTTGGGAATGATGTTTAAAACTTTACAGTAGTGTTGATTAGTTATTGAATGATGATGTACCACATCCTATACTAGGGCTCATACATTTAACATCCGAACATATACTATTTTTAAATTTTAAAAATCATAGATGAGATATGTGTCAGCTATAAATAAATATCAACAGCTAGTCCTCATGCAATCAGAAATATCAAGGGTTGAGAGCAAATGAACATTTTAATACGCAACATGCTACATTGGCTATGATACGTTTTACACAAAACAAACAAATGCCAAAAAGATATCTAAACCGTATAAAATGACTACAATCACCACCCAAAATCTACCTATTAATACAACTCACTTAACATGACATATATAAACATTTCATACACTCTTTTACATATCTCAATCACTTTTAACAAACTGCATGTCTATTATACATCTCACACAAAACAAACAACTCCATAGACGTATTAACCGTCTAAAAATACTACCATCACTGCTCAATATCTTTTTTTTATAAATATTGCACACTTAACATGAAAAATGAACATCAAACGCTCTCATTTATAATTCTTACTTACATTCACTCTATTAACACATTTGATTTACTCTCTAATCTACAACCATGTCATGCATATAAAACATCATAAAAAGATTGACATTCTTATCTGTTATCTACAATATATCTGCATTACAATTTCACCCATCAAACACCAGATAAACTAGAACAATAATGAACTCAAGATTTACCTTCATTTTGTCACAAAATATTCAACAATCTAGACACAAATTAACACTAAAAGCAAGCACCAAACACTATATAACATATAAACTAACGGGGTGTTTGGTATGCAAGAATTCAATGGAATTGGAAATTTTATTAGTCATTGTGTTTGGTTGGTAGAAATTCATTGGAATTGAAATTTGATTTCATTCTGAACGTGTTTGGTTGAGAAAGAAATTGAAATTGAAATTGGAATTGGAATTGATATTGGAATGAACACCCTTAATTTCCTTCAAATGAAGGATTAAAAAATCCTATCAAATATTGAAGGATTTTAAATTCCACCACCAACTGCCACCTACAACCCCGCCCACCGCTAACTGACACTACCGACGACCTCAACCACCGACCATCGACCCCGCCCGCTGCCGACCCCATCCGCTGACGCCGCTGCCCACCCCCGCCCCCGACCGTCGTTGTCATCCGCTGACCCCCGCCCCCGACTGTCGACTGCCGTCAACCCCGACCACTGATGACCCCGACCCCGATTGCCCCTGATCCCCGACGAGCTTGACTGCCGGTCGCCGACAGAACGCTGCCCTCGCCCATCGGCCGCCATCGACGTTGCTGTTTGGCCTGACCGCCTACCGCTGCCATCCATTGTTTGCCCCAACCACTGATCACCGCCACTCCTAACTGTCGACTGTCGCCGACCTCCGTTGCCGAACCTTGTATCGACGACGGGGGTTATCGGTTGGTGGTCATAGTCGATTGTCGGCGGTGATGGCAGCGAGGGTCGGTAGTATGTAGCGGCGATGATCGGTGGACATTGAGGTGGTGGTGGTTTGTAACGGGTGATAAATTTCAATTCTTTATTAGTGTTTTGTCACTAGAAATTCTTTGAAATTTAAATTCCATCTATAGATTCTAATTCCTTTTAATTCCAAATTTTATGAAAAATATTAAATTTCAAATACAATTTCATTGAATTTCAATTCAAAATTCAATTTCAACAAATTTAGCAAACCAAACGCCCCCTAACTATTTACACCAATATTATGTAACAGTTTAAAACTATTTTTCATAACAACCGACGAATAATTTTTAAATCCGGTCGTTCGAGTATATTCATAATTATTTTCAAAACATATTAATAATAAATATTATTAATTCCTCTCGGACACAAGGGCTAGACCACAATCGCTTACAAACAGAGAGAGAAACACACCGATAGCCGCAAACGATCACACAACACATATAACGATACGTACGTTTCATCATTTCAAATCTCATTTCCCCCAAATTGATCATATTTTCTTCCCTAATTCTTTAATTTAATAAAACAGATTGATCTTCGTTGCAGAAGCTGTTGAATTTCTTTTCAATTTAGCAGATAAGGCAAAGGAAGAGGTGCAATTTATGGAGTTTACTGAAAAGATCTAACAGCCGATTGATCAAGCATTTGCCTCCGATCGTCTAGATTTTGCAGCTCCTGAGGTATAATCGATCTATTGTTTGAGTTTTTTTTGGATTTCAGTTGTGGATTTTTGAATTTGTAGGAATTCTGATGATCGGATTAAGTAGTTTTCATGAGTTAGGGTCTTAGGGATCATCGAGATGTTCGATTTTGTTGTCTGATTGTTTATTTATACGAATTCAATGGCAGTGCTGAGGATTTATCGTTTATTTTGATGCGTTGATAGATTTAGTTGATGTGATTCTGAAAGCAGTGGTTTACTTTTGGATTTATATGTTGTATGCTGCTGGATTGCTGGATTTTGGTCCCTAAAGAATCAAATTTGAAGCAGATTGTAGAATCTTTGTAAATATCTGGAAATGCTTCCTGATTAAGCAACTTTTCGATCTCATTCTTGCATTTCGTTGTCTTTGTTCGGTGGTGTGGTGGTGTGTGTGGATTTTGATGATGCTACTTATGATGCTACTTATAATAGCAACATTATGTTTAATTTTCATATTTTGTTGTTTGAAAAGGAATTAGGCTTGGAAGTGTTTTATTATTAGCTGGTTTCAATTTATTTAGCGTCTTACACCTGTTTGTTTAAGCGGTATAGATAATTTTGAGGCTTTTAAACGGGCCGCTGGGGATATGAATTTGATATAAATTGCATGGGTGATGATGCCACAACTGCGAAGTGGAGCAAGGAGATCAAAACGGCTTGGTGATCTCCAGCCTGCCACTCAACCAACCGACCAACCTGAAAACATCACTGCACCAACCAGAACCAGAAGGAAAACTGGGGGTGGAAGGGGAAGAGGTGATGCTGCAGGTGTAGCGAAAGGGATTGTGACGACAACACCAGGTAGGCCGGTGGCTGGTGGTAGAGGCAGAGGTGCTAGATTGATTGATTTGGACCAGGAACCACCGTGTGAAATTGTTCCTGACCCTGTGGCTCTTGGAGTTGGCGGGCCCGTTTTCAATAGAATAGACGTGGTTGCGGATAAAGATATTGCCATGGAGGGTGGTAGTGCTGATAAAATAATAGGAATGGAAGAAGAAGGAACCACACCTGCTGTACCTGAAAGGGTAAATATGTAGTTTTGTTTCACTGTTAGATAATCACTTCGTTGCAACTAGTACAAAGAACAGATTATTTGACTCTTTATTAATCAGATCATCATAAGCATAATCTGTTTATCTAAACACTTAAAATTGAGTACTGCAATATTACGTCACAAGAATTAGATAATCAATATGTGCACTTTGACCAAATTTGTAAGTTAATTTGTGTTGCTGATTTAATGCAGGTACAAGTTGGTAATTCCCCTATATATAAGACAGAAAGAAAGTTGGGGAAGGGTGGTTTCGGGCAAGTTTATGTTGGTAGGAGGGTAAGTGGTGGGACAGAAAGAACAGGGCCAGATGCAGTGGAGGTATGTTAAAAAACAATAATTTTTTTCATTATAACTACTGTTTCATGCCACCAAAAATTTGATCTTTCTGTGGTTCTCTTTTTATAGGTTGCATTAAAGTTTGAGCACCGTAATAGTAAAGGTTGCAACTACGGTCCACCTTATGAGTGGCAGGTTTACAGGTACTTAATTATTTGTTATCATAAGTTGTATTCGGAGTCAATAATTATTCATATGTGAACCTCAAGTTTTGACATTATAATCTAATTTCTGTTACAAAAGCACATTAAATGGATGTTATGGGATTCCATGGGTTCACTACAAGGGTCGGCAAGGTGATTTTTACATTCTGGTGAGTTTTGACTTTAAAATCATGAAATACTCATTTGTGGTAGAATAATTTCTATTTACATTTTACAATGTTTTTATTGGCAGGTTATGGACATGCTTGGACCTAGTCTTTGGGATGTTTGGAATTCTTTAGGCCAATCGTAAGATGATACTTTTATAATCTAAGTATTTTGTATTTTCTTTTATTTCTCCTACATGCATAATTTCTCACTTGTTTTGTTATTCTTTTCCAGGATGTCGCCAAGTATGGTGGCTTGCATTGCTGTTGAGTCAATATCAATTCTTGAAAAGCTTCACTCGAAGGGGTAAGGCATTCCTAAACAATATAGCTGCATATTTTAAGACACTGTTTGTTGACCATGTCCTTTTTATATTTTGATTAAGATTTGTACATGGAGACGTGAAGCCAGAAAATTTCTTACTTGGTCAACCAGGATCTGTCGATGAAAAGAAACTATATCTTATTGATCTTGGTTTAGGTAAGCTTTTTATGGTTTTTTCTCAATTCTTAATATAAATTTCTCTATCATATGTATCATTACTTTGTCAAAAAATTTTTCATTGTGTCATTAACGTGCTATTTAATGTTGTTTCAGCATCGAAATGGAAAGAATCTCCATCTAGTCAGCATGTTGAATATGATCAACGGCCAGATATATTCAGGTATGTGTATTTTGGATGTATTTACATTCAGTTGTGCTCCGATATAAATACTCGTAAACATTTTTTCAGAGGTACAATTAGATACGCAAGTGTGCATGCACATTTAGGTCGAACAGGAAGTAGAAGGGATGATCTTGAGTCACTTGCATACACCTTAATATTTCTCATGAAAGGAAGGCTACCTTGGCAAGGCTACCAGGTCAGTTTCTTTTCACCTTGTTACATTTCTTTTTTTTTTTCCTTTTTAATTTTTTAATTCAATATTGCAGGGAGACAACAAGAGTTTTCTTGTTTGTAAAAAGAAAATGGCTACATCTCCTGAGTTGATGTGTTGCTTTTGTCCTGCACCATTTAAACATTTTCTTGAAGCGGTTACAAATCTGAAATTTGACGAAGAGCCTAATTATTCAAAGCTTATCTCTTTATTTGAGAGTCTTATAGAACCTGTTACATCGTTAAGACCTATCAGAATTGACGGGGCCCTTAAGGTTTTTGCATTTTGATAATGTTCATTTTATTATTTGGGCAAACTGTACAAAAAGAAACTAAGTTTTATGTCACTTTCCATTTGAGGCAGAACATTTTTTTTTCTGTCAATTAAAGTTATCCAACTTTCTTATGCATAAAGGACCTTTTGACCTCTCGAGCAGGTTACTGGTCACCATTCTGCAGATGTTGCTCCAGTTCCTGACATGGTGGTACACTTGGCATGCCATGTTTCCTCCATTACCTATGTGGCAGCAAACATGACATAACACATCACCTTTGTTGCCTAAGTAGCAGTACATGTGGTATGTCACATCACCTCGGTTGCCTACATGACATTACACGTGACATGCCACATATTCATGACATGCTGACTAGGCTTTTTGAGACTTGAAAACATGCAAAGTCTTATTCTATGCATAAAAAAGTTTGCTATCTTTAATTGACAACTCAAATGGAAAACTGCGTAAATTTCAGTACCTTTTTATCAGTTTGTTCTATTTATATAGGGAGTATTTGATATAAACTCTTCTTGATGTGTTTTTGTCTCCTTAGGTTGGACAGAAACGGGGTAGATTACTTATTAATTTGGAAGAAGATGAACAACCAAAAAAGAAAGTGCGATTAGGTAGTCCTGCTACACAATGGATTTCTGTTTATAATGCACGTCGCCCGATGAAACAAAGGTGGGTTATGTGATTATACTTTAATAATGTATAAAGAGATATGATATCATATCTATATATGCATGTCTCTCTCTCTCTCTCTATATATATATATATATATTAGCAGCTACAAAGAAATTGAAAAAAGTTTCTATAAGTTGAATTCCATAAAGGGATAAGCTTGTTCATGCACAAGAGTCACATCTATATTGACTTAATTACGAAATACTTCACAATTTGCATATAATATTTCTACATGTTCTTAATAGCTTACCGTGTTACATAGTCTTGATAGGTTTTCTGGTATTATTCTGATCAATATGTTATACTACTTCCTAATCTCTCCATTATGATATTTAATAAGCCTAAAAAAGGCTTTTGTAATACTATTATAGTAATAAAAAGAACTTCCATACTAAATCCTAAATCCCTAATAAGTAATAACTAACAATGAGCACCCATTGATTTTACTTACTCTGTTTCTTAAATAGCTTCCAGTATTGATCGATTAAGATTCACAATGCGTTTCTATAGTTTTTACTTAATAGCAACTGAATAAAGATGATAAGTGAAGTATTTTGAATTAAACAGATTACATGTAGATTTTTGTTGCTTCTTCAGAAGGGTAGTTGAAAAGTCAAGTTGATTGCAGTACAATTATGGTTATGAAAGTAGGTTCTTTTAATTGTTTAAAATTTTAAGGAAAAGATTCACTCCTTTTTTCTCTCTTTCCCTATCCATCAGTTAGAAGACCAGATATATTAGTGCTTGGTTACTCATCTTGTGTGTGCATTCTTGTTTATTACTATGTCTGCAAAACAATGGAGTTATGTCCAAGTTGGTTTGAAGAATATAATCTCTAATTTTTTTTTGCAGATATCACTATAATGTCGCAGATGCAAGGCTTCGTCAGCATGTAGAAAAGGGTAATGAAGATGGTCTATACATAAGCTGTGTGGCATCAGCCTCGAATCTTTGGGCCTTAATTATGGATGCAGGAACGGGATTTTGTTCCCAAGTTTATGAAGTTTCACCTATTTTTCTTCACAAGGTTTTATAACTATGATGATTCTACTAGTTATTTGGATTTAAATTTTTTCCATTTCTTTATTACCAAGCATATATAAAATGTTCTTCAGGACTGGATCATGGAACAGTGGGAGAAGAACTTTTACATCAGTTCGATTGCCGGTACAGCCAATGGAAGCTCGTTGGTTGTTATGTCTAAAGGTTAGATTTGCTTCTATTGCAGTATGTCTTATTTTAAAGGGGGCAAACTTCAACCCATAATATGGGTCAAGTTAGGCTATATTATTTTATGTACCTGTTACAATGAGTAAAATTTGAAAGTTGGCTAACAATGAAATGGGTCAAACAGTTCATGAATGCCCAAAGTGTGGTTTAAACTTAAAATGGATTGTTCTTTTAAAAGTAGTTTTGAAACCTTATTTTGGGTGTCTTTGGATGTGTGTTCTGAAAGCAATTATTTGATGTTGAATAATCAGAATCAGATAATCAACTGTAATAAAAATAGACAGCAGAATATTGTATTTAGATGTGTGAATCTTGCAATAATGAGATATTAAAATGTTTTAGTGTTGGAAAATTCATTTTTTTGAGATGCTAAAAAATAAATGACTCAAAAGGACATTTGTGAGGAAAATAGGGAGTTTTAGACAGTCTGTGAAATGTTAATAAAAGGTAATCAGTTTTGTTGCAGCAGTTGGCATGAAACTATTATCAAAGCTACTTGCGTAAGAAGAATATATAAATAATAAGTTCCATAATGAAAACCCTATTAATTAGTTCGGATATTAAGTTCCAAAATGGAATACCAAAATATTTTTCCGATTTTGAGACATAAGGCCATCTATAAAGGTTGCTTTTCACTTTTTAGGGGGAAAATTTTAGTGGTAATATTTTTCTTTTTTTTTTTTTCCGTTGTTTTCAGGGACACCTTACACTCAACAATCCTATAAAGTGAGCGAATCATTTCCATTTAAATGGATCAGCAAAAAATGGAAAGAGGGGTTTCATGTCACTTCAATGACTACAGCCGGTAGTCGTTGGGGTGTTGTGATGTCGAGAAATGCTGGATTCTCGGAACAGGTATTACTTGCTATTTGTCGAGTTGATTAACGTCATAATAGCACATTATATTAGCAAATTATTAAGCTTGGTTTTATAAAGCGTGCTTAAGGCATGGGCGATCTAGAATACACCTCAAGGCCCTGAAGCAACACTTGAAGCAGTGCTTCATGCAATCTGGGTCAAAATTGGACAAAATTAGGGTCTGTAAGAGGAGGATGATATGTAAAAACAACCAAATGGGTGAAGAAATTATATATAGTTTCCTTGATAAAAAGGCTGATGTGTAAAAGAGACGAGAAAAGTGCCAGCTTTTGGTTGTACGTAGAGCATGCCTCGCGTATGTGTCTATGTGAAATTCTCGCTTTGCGTACTCGAAGCCCTTGACTTTTGGGACCTAAACGCCTCCATACGGCACTTTTTAAAACCGAAGATAACAACACATTGTATCCTTCTAGTTAATTAGCCTTTTCTTTTACCAATAATAATCATTAACCTTAAAATTTGTACTGTTTAGGTTGTAGAACTTGATTTTCTTTACCCAAGTGAAGGAATACACCGTAGATGGGAAAGTGGGTACAGGATAACATCTATGGCAGCTACAGCAGATCAAGCTGCTTTTATACTGAGTATCCCGAGACGTAAAATAATGGATGAAACCCAAGAAACTTTGAGAACATCTACCTTCCCAAGTACTCATGTAAAGGTAAAAAACCATATCTTTCGTAAAATACTGTGGATTTTTTGTTTCATACAACTATAGTTAGGGCTTGTTAATCCTCATTTCATACACAAGTAGCCCTGCACAACAGTAGTTGCATGAAACAAAAAATAAAATGCAGATTACTTAGAAGTTAACCTATTTTCATAGTTGCTGCTGAAAATTTCATTTTTTCTAAATCTAATATAATACATTAAAGGAAAAAAGTTGTAATTAAAGCAGATAAGATATAATTACTGTCATTCTAACATCAAAGTAATGACAAAATAAAGATTAATTTATTGCAATTTTTGCAACTTTTCCTGAAAGAGTTGAGTGTTGATGTTGCAGGAAAAATGGTCAAAAAATCTTTACATTGCATCTATGTGTTATGGTCGAACAGTATGCTGACCGATGATGACAACCAAATCCATTGGAATGTTTTACAAACTGGGTTTCAGCGTTATATGACAAAGATGACCATCTTATGTTACTGTAAAATCAAAATAAGAATGATCATGAGACAAAAAGAAAAAAAGAAAAAAAGAAGAAAGAAAAAAGAAAGATAGAAGAAAGAAAAATGTGTGTGGTATATGATTATAAGTTAGGATGCAGATGAATGAGAACATCTGGTCTGTGTTCATAACTATTGACTGTGTACCCTTTAAAGATATTAATTGGGAAAATGAAATCTCTATGTATTTTCGTTGAGAATCGCTAGAAAACTAATTTTTTTATCCGTGAACTCAAACACCCACAAACGAATTAAACCAACACCCATTCTACACCCACAACATGATTTGAACCTTTATGCTTAATAAGGATGAGCTTTGGTATCGAACAAAAATGATACTGGTACTTGATTTTACCTCATTTGGTGCCACCTAACTCGATATCAGTACTAGGCAATAGACGGCACGATGGCTAGCAGTTTATCAAGATGGTGGCGTTTGCGTTACCTTCAAACAATCCAATAAATATATACATTATGTTTTAGCGAGAGCGTTAGGGAGTGAAGGGGATGAGTATTAGTTTAGGTAGAGTTATGGAGAGTTAGGAAGAATAAGGGAGAGTATGTTGAAAACTTGTACATTGTGTCATAAAATTTGTACATTGCAAAAGAGAGTGTTAGAGAGGGGAGGTAGGAGAATGAAGACTCCCTAAAAAGATATATTTTTATCCCAATTTTGGTTTCATATAATGTGGAGAGTGGAGTAGTGAAAGCAATAGCTACCTTACATAGAGGGTTGAGTGTTTGAATGGACATTTGCCAAACCTGTTCATTCAATAGTTTTAGCATCGGGCCACAATCAAGATCTATGACTTTTTCTTATAAATCTATGACTTTTTGTTATTAAAAAAGTCATGAGTTTGATCTTTGGTTGCTGTAAGTTGAAATAGAACTTATGATAAACATGATTAAAATGTTATGGTTCCGCGAGGATATTCTTGCAGACTTTTTTCTAGCTTTTATGCAAACACGTAGCACTTGCCTTGTGCAAAGCTTTTCTTTGACTTCTCTCGATCATTATACTCTTTCAATCTATTTTAATGATTGCTTCTTGTTATTTATCGTAATTTTTTTAAAAAATCCTTAAAATATTTCTTCTATTGGTTGTTACTCTCTTTTCATTCCCTTAAAACTATTTTCCATAAAATGTCTCTCTAACAGAAACGGACCCACATTATTTTGATCAAACAAGTATGGACCCACCTACAAAATTTAAGCGTCCACCTATATTGAAAAATGAGCGGGTTTTTTAACAAGAACGTCTGTGTTTTAAATTTGTATGTCCACCCTCACAAGTTTCTTTTAGTTTTAAAAATTAAATATTATATTATTATAACTAATTTTACTCATGTTTTTATATTTTTCTTAAAACTAATAAAATATATATTTTATAAAATTTCGAATGTATCATCCGATATGTTAAAGTTTTCCACTCCCTTATAAGAAAGTTATCTTTATCCCTCTAAACCAACGAAGCGTTGGAGTTACAACTATGTTTACTATGACAATAATAAGTTGGGATTTCTTTTCAATTATGTTGGCTATAAACCAACGGTGTTGAAGGAATGATAGAACAAACTTTAGAGCTTAGACACTATTGAGAGGCTTTATATGGTCTGAAATACAACAATCACACACATTAATTTCCATCAAATATATATAACTTTCAGTCTCGTTGATCATCTTCAGTAATATAACATACTGCTTCTTGCTATTGTATCCTAAGAAACAAGTTCGTGAGCGGATATATATTGTTTTAAGGGAACGATATCGAACATATGCCTAAGCAAACCCTCTATTGTTTTGATCGTTCAAACTTACACCGAAAGATAGTATAGAAGAAATTGGTTAAAATCTTTCTTTGCTAAAAATATATTTCATATTTAATTTAGTTTTACGTTATTGCTTTATTTATAGAGCCACAAATAAAGAGAAATTAATTTCAATGATTGCCTAAAAAAAGTCTCCAAATGTTTTGTGTTCGATTTTGTTCTTGAAATGAAATGATTTAGAATTTAAAGAAGATTGCTAAAAATTACATTTAAGATGGCAAGAGTACTACATAAAACTATTAGTATCAATACATATATCATAACCACACTTAGTAAATTTCATTCATAGTAATACATAAACATTAAATATTAATACATATAGAAACTTAAAAACGAACACTAAACTGATATCAAACACGTTACATTTTAGTCAATGACATGACAATGCTTACGTGTCTTGTGTCTTTAGTTGCTAAATGTTCTGTCACATTCTTCTCAAACTTGTTAAACAACACATCAATTATTGATTTCCCAAAATGACAAGTGAACAATGGTTCTGCAACAGCCCTAAGCATTTTAGCTTTGTAACAAGTATCATGTTGATCCCATTCGAATTCAAAAGTATTTATGTGATTAAGGGAAAATGAACCATTTGCTTGAATAATGTTCCGAAGTTCATCCTCGTGTGGACAATAAAATGGAAGATTGAATGAGTTGATATCTGATTCTCGAACCAATCCCTATGAGTTACAACATGAATGATTAGCCGATAAATCTAATTAACTAAAAGCTTTGAATTGTGCTCTCTTTTGAAAATAACTTTTTTTCCGATCTCAGATGGTTTAGAAAAGCCGTATTTATTTTAGATGGATTTAAAGTTTATTTGAATTTTTAAGCAATTTGTTACCTGTGGTATCAAACCCACCCACATTCGCTCGTTACTAACGAACGAATGTGGGTGGGTAGTCGTTACAACAAGGCAACTTAAACAATTTTGATAATTAATTTAACATATAGTTTGGTTTCTCTAATAACTTGTAATATTTAAATTTTCTAAGTTATTAGGAAAAAATCAAATTATATGCTAAATGAATTAAGTAATTCAAATGTCAATGTTTAGTTCGATCGCTTGTTAAACACAAACAAATTGTGAGTGAATTTTAACTTTGTTATAAATCAAACCGGATATCAAATCGGTTGCCTTACTAGTTAGTTAGTTGGACCAGTTGAACTAGATTTAAAAGTAGGATGACAATGTAAATGATAGAAAAATTAAAATTATATATGTGTGTATATATATACCTACTTTGAAACAAAACAAGAAAAATGCTATATGTTGGGTCTCGAATTTTAATTCTAACAAAACGAGCAGAGTCAGATAACTAAAATATGGATCGTGTAATACTATGTATTATTAAAATATAATTAAAAAAATCTAAAATAAAAATATTAAAAAAAAACGGTCCGACCACCTGATTCGGTTCACGTGCTCATAAAAGGATCAGTTCTATGACTGGTTTTCTATACAACCGGTCCGGTTTGGTTCTAAAAAACTGGTGAGTCAGCAATAAATCGCTTAGAAAATGAATAACTTTAAAAACCAAATAGAAACCAAAATATAGTTTACTTAAACCAACTGTACTAAAATCATTCTTGATAAGTTTTGAGTTAAAATTTCTGTATATGAAAGCTTATTATACCTCTTTGAGCATGTCAAGAAGTGACAAGGTGAGTATATCCCATAAACTGTCACGATCATCAGTTGGATCAAGGGTGCTCCGACCACGTAATGTTAAAACCATGTGTCCATCGTGTACTATCTCTTTAGAGCGTAGTTGTAAAAACTTTGTAAAGTCGGTATCAAATTGCTTTACATATGCTTGTACTACATTTAGAGGACTTGTTTTCGCTACATATATATTTAGCTTGTTGTTCTCAAGGCCTTTAGGTACCTTCACGTATTGTATAAATTACAGAGAATTATATCTAAAACAATAAAAGTAACATAATATGAACTCTTGGTTATTTATACTATAGTTTATTTCCATCTTGAAAGTAATACATATATAATTTTTTAAACAAGGGTACCATGGTACTTTCTTATGAAATTCTTTTACAACAAAAATGTTTGGTTTATGCTCCAATCAAACACAAACAAAGAAATCTCACAAGCAAAAAATGGTGTACTTGCTTCTAAACTTCTTCTGTTCATTCAACTCAAAACATAATTTGAATAAGTGACTACTAAAACTAAGAACATAACCCATGACCACGACTCAACAACTTTCAATTGACTTAGCAATAAACTAATAACAATTAAATAAACTACTTGTTAACCCGTTAACCAAATAACATCAAATCATCTTTACCAACATAACTTTAATTCCTCTTCGTAACCCAATCAAGATTAACTCCTACAACAAATGCTCTGGGATTGATTTTTCGTTACAAATACATTTTTCTGTGATCAAGATTAACTCCTACAACAAATGCTTTTGGATTAATTTTTCGTTGTAAATACCCTTTTCTGTAGTAGTACATCTTGTTATTCCTCTAACAAGATTATTCATGGTGATTTTAAGAATATATATAGCATACCTGAGAAAGCCAATGAATGCTATAAGAGGAGTGAACAAGGTGTAGACTTTCATCAGGAAAGAGTCTATCGTAGAATGAACCTGGAACAGCGAAAAAAAACATGGACCGAAATTTTCTCCCTTCTCCTTCTTAAGTATTTTAAGAAAGTCGGGTAGTAATTTGAAAAGATTGTTAAAATCATTTTCAAAAAGGTCATTTAAACACACTTGAAACTGTGGTGTTTTACATTTATTTTCTTGGCACACCTCATTAACCGCATCAATAATATTAGATGTAACCAAGAGCGTATTCATGCCAGAGGAGCATCCTAAATCCGCAATCATGAAACAATGGTCGAAGAAGACGTCATGATTCACCATACTCTTGATTGCACCATTTAAAACCGGTGTTGCTTCTGTATCACAATTCTCTGCAAGGAAAGTAAGAATAAAATACTTTAGAAGCCATTTGTTGAACAATTTAAGCTATTGCTTCAAACATATATCCACATATACATGGGGATGTGATCAAAATACATACAACTAATATTATAGAGATAAAATGAGACCTGGAAAAGTGAGTTACTAGCATAACTTGAATCATCATCGCCAGTATTCATATGAAGAACGTCCGCTGTTGTCATAGTTAATAGTATTTGCTCGAGTGGTAGCTGTTGTTGCATGTCTTGTATGTTAATGTCTTTTATAGGACTTTTTAATTTTTTTTTACTTTTTGATATTAATCACCCATATGCCTACACCATTCAAAATTTGAACCATGAGAACGTCAGTTTGACTTTATATAGATTAGTAGGGTGATTTAACGTAAGAGTTATCAAGTTTCTTAAGTTTCTAATCTATAAAATAAATTATCTTTTAATACCATTCAACTTTTATTACATGCTTTAATTTAAAGCTAGGGTTATACTAAAAATAATATTTAATTTAAAAAATCTAAGAAAGATTGTGGGATTAACACATATTCTTCTATTGTTTTATAGAGAAGGACATTTTGATTATCGTGTTAAATACGCCGGCTCATTGTGTATTATACGTTCATTGTGTCAAATTTCAGTTCATTATGTTATATATTTTACATCATTTGTTATGTGTATTAATCATTGTGTTTTATGTTTTAGATCATGCTATTTATATAATTGTTTTTATAGATTATAATCTTGTTATATATCAATGTGTTTTACAATTAAAAGACACAATGATATACTTTCACCAATCTAGTTTTCAAAACTCATAGTGTTAAAGATAACATAATATTTTATTTTTGTTATTTTTTAATAAATTATATAAACTTGTTATTATTCATTGTTTTTTACCATTAGAAATACACAATAATATTATTTCAACAATTATTTTTCAAAACTCATATTATTCAATAAAACACAATGAAGATCAAAAGACAGAATGAGATATTGTATTATTTTATCATTGTTTTTAATATATTAAATTAATTAGTTGTAATTATTATTGTATTTTACATATTAGAGATATACAATAATGTTATTTTATTATTAGATTTTTTAAAATTCATCATTTTAGAAAAAGATAATAGTACTCAAAATTAACACAATAACAAAAAAAAACACAATAAAGTGTACTAAAGACATAATAACGAGATATGAGCTTAAAACGTCAATTTTTTTTTATCTTTTTATATAACAATATTGTACTCGTTTTAAAAATTAAAAAACACTCGTTTTTATGGTGTACTTTTTATAAAAAAATAATGTTGCAAATAAAAGTTATGAACGTTTAAAAAGATGAGAAAACGTGCAAAAAGTCAACAAAAGTAACTATTTGTAAAATACTCTTCTAACAAATATTGTACTCGTGTTAAAGATTAAAAAACGCTCGTTATTATGGTGTACTTTTTATAAAAAAATAATGTTGCATATAAAAGTTATGAACGTTTAAAAAGATGAGTAAATTTACAAAAAATCAACAAAAGTAACTATTTTTAAAATACTCGTTTAACAAATTTGTAATCATGAAAACAATCTTGGTTAATTACTGATTTTTTTTCATTCGGAACTTAAATTGAATAATAATGCCAGATTATTATATAGTGATTTTCCCCCATTATTGTTTCCTTATATTCGAAGTTAATATCTAAAAATAAAAACACTTGGTAAACAACTTATATAGCATTTGCTGATATAACTTTAATTTTTTACGTATGTTTATAAGAAAGATTATATAAGATCAAGGCGCCACAGAAAAATATAATTAAAAGCTTTTGAACATCTTTATGTAACACCAGCTTGTCAGACAACTTGATTAATTAATTAGGATAGATAAGTGGTTGGTTAGGTTTATCAATAAAATTATTCGTAAGATACAATGATAAAACTTCACTTAAAAATTAGAGTTCTGCTTATAATATAAATAAGTTGTGATGTAAATAAGTCGACTAAAATAGGTAAGAAATATGAAATATCTGTCTTTAAAAAATCTAGAGTAGATAGACGTCCGTTGTATATTATAGACTGATCAATTGATACACTAAAAATTCTAAAATTGTTTATTTTGTGGTTGATTAAAACACTTAAAATTCTAAGATTTGTTATTTTGTGATCGATTAAAACACTTGAACTTCTAAAATTTATTATTTCGTGATCGAATTAAACTCTTGAAATTCAAAAATTGTTTATTTGGTGGTCAAAAAAAGACAACCCTATATGAGGGATATAGCGACAACAAGTCGCTGTTGATGTCGTCGTAGTGGAAATTTAGGGGTGTGGTCGGCCTGTGTGGGTGGAGGATGACCATGGAAAGTGTCGATGGCCGATGGGTGTTTATTTTTTCTTTTAAGTTTTATATTTTATATGGGCTAATCAGTTATTAGTTTTGGGTTTTTTAAGTTTGATGTTTTTTTGGCTTAATTGTTATTTTGGGCTTGTTGATTATTATTGTATTAGATTATTGAGTATTTTTGGCATATTAGTTATTTATATTTTTCTAAAATGTAATGTTTTTAATAAAATATTAGACTAACTTTTATAAAATTTAAAACTTTCTATGAAGTGTTGAGTTTAAAATTTTTTAAGGGGTAACGTAATATTTTTCAAGGGTAACGTAATATTTTTCAAGGGTAACGTAAACTGTAAATTTTATTTTTTTACACAAATTCGTAATTTTTTTTACATTGCCCGTTAAAAGTTGAGGGACAGTGGAGGCTACCTCTCCTATCATGCTAGATCCGCGCATGATTATGTATAATGATTTTTAAACATTATTTAAGAAATTATATAATTTTATAAGTTTAAAATGGGATATACGAATTAACCCTACATTATGAAATTATAGTTTCTTTCTCGACCAAAACATTAAGGGCAATGCATATATGCATGTATAAGCTCACTACATGACATTTCGCATTACTCTATACCTGGACCGCTCCTCTTTCATTCCCTTTCTGTTCTTCTGAGCCTTCGTGTAACCGATCGTTGGTAAGTTTGTGTTGATTGTTTTCCGCCTCTCCAAAACCCTAGGTGGTGATGGTAACCATCATCCTACTATAAGCGTTAATGTGGTGATGGTAAGATTATTCGATTAAAGATCCCTAATTATTTGATTGAATGACCCTAAGAAATTGTAATTACCTGCCACTGATTGTTTTTTACTTCAACAAATGAAGTTTCTATCAGCACAACAATGACAAATTCAGCTGATACATCTGGTATGCCTTCAAATTCCAGCTTAGAGGCTTCTTAACCAGATAAAGACACCTCAATTGTAGAAGACAACAATGGTGATGGTGATAGTGATAAGGAATTTCTTGATGCTAATAACCATACCATAGATGACAACATCAATGATGTCACACACTCATTGGATCAAGTTAATCTTGATAAGTGTGATAATGTGGAGGTAAATCTTTAAGCCCAGATCTAAATTTCTCAAATTTGGATCTCTCTCAGCAACTTGCTGTGATCCCTCAGCTATGGATCCACAGGTCTCACCCCACCACAAACATCATTGGAGATGTTGACACAGGGGTAAGAACAAGAGGACAAACTCATGAAGCAAATATTTGTCTTCATTCTTGTTTCTTATCTCAGATAGAGCCAAAGAAAGTTGATGAAGCTCTAAAGGATGGAAGTTGGGTTGAAGCTATGCAACAAGAGCTGCTTCAATTCAAAAGGCAGAAAGTTTGGAACCTTTGTCCACTTCCTCATGGGAAGAGTACCATTGGCACCAAATGGGTTTTTAGAAATAAGAAGGATGATAGAGGAATCATCATCAAGAACAAGGCAAGACTAGTTGTTCAAGGATACACACAAGAAGAAGGGATTGACTACACTGATGTCTTTGCTCCTGTAGCGAGACTAGAAGCTGTTAGGATATTCCTGGCATTTGCTGCATCCAAGAACTTCAAAGTCTATCAACTTGATGTAAAGTGTGCTTTCTTATATGGAGTGATTGATGAGGAGATTTATGTCAAACAACCACCTGGTTTTGTAGACCTTGATCATCCTGATTATGTCTGCAAGCTTGACAAAGCTCTTTATGGGCTGCATCAGGCACCCAGGAAGTGGTATGAGACACTTTCTGAGTATCTCTGTAAACATGGTTACAGGAGAGGTGCTATAGATGGAACTCTCTTCATCAAAGGATAGGGAAATGACTTATTGCTGGTTCAAGTATATGTAGATGACATCATCTTTGGTTCAACCAATCCAAAGCTCTGTAAAGACTTTGAGAAGATGATGAAAGACAGATTGAAATGAGTTCAATGGGAGAACTCAACTTCTTTCTGGGAATTCAAGTGAAGCAAGTTGAGGATGGCATCTTCATAAATCAGTCAAAGTATGTTCAAGACATACTCAAGAGATTCAACATGACTGATTGTAAGATTTCTAAGACACCCATAGCCAGAAACCACTCCCTTGGTCCAGATCTTGAGGGGCAGTGTGTAGATGAACACTTATACAGGGCTATGATTGGGTCTCTTATGTATCTTACAGCTAGCAGGCCTGATATCATGTTTGCTACATGTATTTGTGCAAGATATCAAGCCAACCCTAAGATGTCTCACTTAATCACTGTGAAAAGAATTTTAAGATACCTCAAAGGTGCTTCAACACTTGGTCTATGGTATCCAAAGAATCCTAATTTCAATCTGTATGCCTATACAGACAGTGATTATGGTGGTTGCAACATGACTGCAAAGTCTACATCTGGGGGATGTCAATTCCTTGGTGGAAGGATTGTCTCATGGCAATGCAAGAAACATTCCTGTGTGTCTGCATCAACTGCTAAGGCTGAATACATTGCTGCTGCAAGCTGCTGTGCTCAAGTGCTTTGGATTCAAAATCAGATGCTGGACTATGGATTTAACTTCAAAGAGACTCCTATCCACATAGACAACAATAGTGCTATCTCTATCACTGAGAACCCTGTGCAACACTCAAGGACCAAACACATCAACATCAGGTATCATTTAATAAGAGATAACTATGAAAAGGGATTAATTAAACTAGTCAAAGTTCATACAGATGAACAATATGCTGATCTGTTCACAAAAGCTTTTGATGAACAGAGATTTAAGTATCTGATATCAGCTATTGGGATGATTAACTTTGAGTAGACTTTTTCTTAAAACTGACTCTAATTATTTCTTCTTAAAATAAGTGTGTCCTAAGTTGTCTAGTTCATCACTTTCATAAGCTCATGTTTTCTTTGGATGTAAAACTCTTTTTGAAAACTTTCCTTAGATTCTTGAAAAAAAAATATTTTTTTGATACTTTGGAAGATAAAGTTTTATCTTCGGAAGAAAAACATGTCTTCAAAATAAATACTGTCTAAGAAAGTTTACCTTTGGAAGAATTCAAATTCATTTTCTGAAGCTTAAAATTCTTAACTCAAACACTTATTCATTTTTAAAGGACTTTTTTCTTCCGAAGCAAAATTAACCTTCGGAAGCTTTGTTCATTCTTATAAAAAGCATCCAAGGGTTTATTTCTCTTCCGAAGCATAAATCTTCAAGACTCTCAGAAAATTCTTCCAAGGCCATTTTAGCTTCGGAAGCTTTTTCCAAAACTTCCGAAGACAAATTACCTTTGGAAGCTTTTCGAATTCCAAGAAAACTACTTTTTGAGCAAAAGAAAACTATCTTTTCAGAGGTGGGACCGACTTCCAGATTTTAAAGTTTATCTTCTTTCATTAACTTTGGTTCAAATCACTTTATATAAATACCCAACGGTTCCCCCTCTCTCCCACTATCTTCCTCCATTCCTCTATCCCTCTAACCTAATTCTCTAAACCGCTTTCGCTTTCTACCTTTCTTCACCCTTAAGCTTCTGAAATGGCTCACCTTAACCACAGAAACAACCCATATTTCTCCATGCAACTTCACAGGCAACATAATCAAGTTGCTCTGTTAAGCTCTGAGAAAGATGCGAGTTTCTCAGAGATTTGCCAATTCTTGACTCTGTCAAACTATTTCACCTCCCTGACCATTGATCCTACTCTATATAAGGATCACTTGCTTGAATTCTGGAAGACCTGCCAAGAGGTCATTATGGATGGGGAGAAGGCACTGTCTGCCACAGTGCAAGGGAGGACAATCTTGATCACTCCAGCCATCATTAACCAACATTTGCAGCTGGATGATGAAGAAGGTGAGGTGTCCTTTCCAAAGGAAGCGGTTAATCATTCCTTTGAGCACATGGGCTATGAGGGAGATTTCTCTGTAAAGACCTTCAGGAAAGGGAAGGTCTCATCCCAGTGGAAATACCTGCTCCACGTGGTTATCCACAGCTTATCAAACAAGCATGGTGGATGGGACCAGATTCCTGAGGATCTCTCCTTTATAGTTCATGGAATGGTTCAGGGGGTCAAGTTTAGGTATTCACAATTTGTTTATACTAATTTACTTGCAAACTTAGACTCCTTAGAGTATTACATGTTTCCTAGATATGTTCAACACATTCTCAACTGTGAACTGGGCTCACAGTTGAGGGAAACAAGTAATATTCTTAAATTGGGACAGATGAAGCCCGACATCTTTAAAATAATAAAGAAGCCCACTATAGCTTCTCAGGGGTAGAAACAGCCCTAGTCCCAAAAATGTTAGAGCTCATTGCTCAAGGTGACAACCTAGCAGCACAAGCTAGTGTTGAACCCACACCTGCTGCTTTCCAACCACCTACACAACCCCAAATATCCATCACCTACCAAAGAAAATACAAACGAACCCCTGCTCAGACTATTCAGTCTGAGGAGGCACCCATATACTCACTCATACAGGAAGAAGTGGATACTGGAGCTCCCACTTCTCCTAAGGAGCAGACCACTCCCATTTTTCCAAGAATCAGTGCTGAGGTTCCTCATGCTCAGCCTGATGAGCTCACTAGCCCAACAGCCTTAAGCCTTCACTCCGAGTCTCAACACTCAAGTGAACAACCTTCAGGGGACAACTACCATCCCCAGCCTTTGGATCTCAACCAACCAATTCCCAACCTATCCTTCTATACTGATGAAGACTTAGGATTCAGTGAGTACCATGAGTCTCTCTTCCCATCCCCTACTCAAAGAGAGATGAGTACCTCTGATTCTCCTCAGTCTATCCTATATCAGTCACGTATTACTGAGGTGGACACTTCTGAACTTATTCAGGATGTCCATATGGAAGAGGCTCTCACTTTTGAAAGTGATTACATCATTAAGACCTCCACCATGGCAACTCAGCCCCTGGCATCTCAACTGAGGCTGCCAGTGAGCAGAGGAAAACCAGCAGCCAAGAAACTCAAGCTGGTGGTGAGCGAGAGGACTTTGGTCCAATCATCTCATCCCCCACTAATTCTTCTGATGAAGATGAGGGGAATTTAAGACTAAAGATGCAGAAATTGTCAAAAACATGCACCTATTTAGTCTCTAAGGTTAGTCACTTGGAATCTCAGGTGACTACCTTACAAAACCAGGTCAATGATCAGCAACTTCAGATTTCATATTTGCAGGAAAAACTAGCTGAGAGACCTTTAAGGACAACTCAACCAGGAACACAAGAACCTGTGGAAGTAATTGACTTATCCTCCAGCTCACCTATGCAAGTGGGTGCTACTACCAAAAAGGGGGAGAAAGTTGTTACAACCACAGAACCTGGGAGTTCTTCAAAGAGAATGGACATAGAGGACTCACCATCCTCACTTGTTGTTGTGCATTCTCAGCAACTTCCTCAAGTTCACATTAATGTGGACTCTATAGACTCAATCATCAGGAGTCTCTTTGAGGAAGGTATACCAAGGGCTGTCTCATCTCCACCACAAGGAGCTGGCAACTACATCATAAGGTGGAGGTATGATGAGGATAGAAGAGCCCTTATACTTCACAGAGTTCAAGGCCAACAAGAAGTTTTTCAGTTCCAAAGCCTGAGCTTCTATGAAAGACTGGATTTAGTCAACATGCCACTTGTCAATCCAAGCAATTCAAGACAAGCTGACAGGCTGGCTCAAAGAATCCAAGAAAGGATCCTTGCAGAGTTCTCTCTAAGAAGGAGACATAGGCAATCAAGCAATGTCATCGGTCAACTGGATGTTGAGGTGGACCCTAAGATTAGTTTAATAGGGGAAACCTTGACTGAAGGCCCAGTGGCAGAACCTGAGACCCCTGTCTCATCATCAACAACTGCTGCAGAGGTCCAAACTCCATCTGAAACACCTGCTGGTGAAGGTGTTTCTCAGCCTCTCTCTGGCCAGAGCATGGAAGCTACACCAAGCAATGAAGGCCAAGTCTCAATCCACCCTGAGTCACAAAGGTCTGTTGGTGACAAAGGGAAAAGGAAAATGACTCCTGAGGAAATTGAGGAGGAAGAGAGAGAGAGGAAAAGGAGGCTGAGGGGAGAAAGTTCTTCTGGGTCATCTACCTTCATGCAAGCTGCAATCTGCCCCCAGACCAAATACTCAAGATGATGAGTAAGGGCAGTCAGGATTACCTATTTACAAACCAGGGACTATGATATTGATGAATCATCTCCCTCCCCTTAGAAGAGTTAAATGAACTGGCTGACATGGAAGTGTCAAGAGAGATGAAGGAGAAAGAGGATGCAAGGTTACTTCTCCAATTCAAAGAGGAGAAGAGACAGAAAAGGCTTTACAAGCATGCTCCCACCCGCTCTCCAGTTCTAGAAAGTCCTGCACAGGAAGATGTGGCTCCACAAGAACCTCAGGTAGATAAAGAAGAAGATAGGATCAAGATGATCAACTACCTGAGTGCCACAGGCTTCTATCAAGCAAATGCACTTCTTCCCCTGTCCTATGACTTCATTGAGTTCGAGTACCTAAAGCAACTTGAGCTTGAGCTAGTCAAAGAAAGAAAAACAACCAAAAGGAAGCTAAGGGAAGAAGCTGCAAAGTCAAGAGCCATCATTCAAAAGAATGCAAAGAAGTCTGCTGACAGACAAAGAATGATGAGCTTCTTGAAGCTATATGAATTCTCCGAAAGGAGACTTGGCCCCATGTCTCTATCTACAATGGATGAGCATATAAGGGTGATCAAGCAGAAGATTAAAAGTGGAGAACTGATTGACTTGCACTCTCTTCCAAGTCAAGTCCCACCTGAAGTGGAGGTCAAGTTTGAAACAACCTGAGACACCTCAACCAGAACCTCCAGCTGAGCCTCAGCAAACTTCATCTTCTGATCCAAGACAGGGTCAAACTCCCTCTCCTTCTGAACCTGTGAGGGAGGAACACCCAACTGAGAAAGACACTGATGATCAACATGGTGCTGCAGACCAGACTTCTCAGTTAAAGACATCTAAGAGGAAGGAGAAAATGGCTTCTAAACCAAAGACTAAGAAGAAGAAGCCAAAGTCATCTATCTCTACACCTCAGGCTGAACCAGATCAACCCGAGGAAGTGCATGATGAGGCAGCTCAATCAACTCCTATGCAAGTGGCTCCTCTAACAACTGAGACACCCATCTTGTCCTGGACTTATTCTGCCAATCCAGAAAGATGACATGTTATCAGAGATCAAGGTGTTGAGAATGTCTACTCCTGGCAAGACATAATCAACTTACCTCTGCATGATCTCTTTGAGATGAGAAGATACTATGATAATCTTGATGATCCAGACCATCTAATGAAGAAAGGAATGGTCTTGATTGTACTGAAGACTACCAACATCTGAAGATCTTCTAAGTGTTTTGGTAGCATCAGCCTAGGGGGAGTTTGTAAGGATTCCTTAAGTCCGATGCAACCCAAAACATCCAAAGTATCTCAGCAACATGCACTAAGTACTGAAGTGAAGAATGCTTCGGAAGTTTTACACAATGCATTAGAAAATACTCTAAGTGTAAAAACTTCCGAAGCCAAGACCAATATCTTCCGAAGCCAAACATGAAGTCTTCCGAAGCTTCAGAGACAAAGTCTTCCGAAGCTTCATCCTTTGAAGACAGATTTCTTTCGAAGACTTTTAGTACACATGCTTTATCTGATGTACTGTTTCATAAAGCACCTTTTCCACTGCAACTCTGCAAGTCACCAACTAACATGGTTTGGTGAAAAGGTCCATGCTTTTGGTAACTGTACATTGAGGTCTTGAGTCTGTATACTTTCTACTTTATGTACTTTATCCTTTTTATAATAGATAAGGATGTGAGCTATGGCATGTCATAGTCACAAGTCAAAAGGCAATCTGCCTTTTGACTCTACAATTGATTTTGTTTGTGTGTCTAGTCAATTGTATCCAGCTGGCTTTCAAAGTATAGCCAGCTGTAAGATGTAGTATAAGAATCTCATGTTCTTGTATCTTTTATCTTATGCTTTGAAACACTTGTAAAAGAACATAGAGAAAGCAATATACTGCATTCTTGAAAACCATACTCTCTTGTTCTGTCTCTTACTTTACTTGTGCTCTTTGTATCACTTTGGTTAACCCAGTTCACTGTTTGATTAAAGTTTAGTTAATCTCCTCTTTTTGTGTCATTGTGTTGTAATTGTGTTAAAGCCCTTAAACGGTCCTGCACATACGTACACTCGCACACCCACCACTCTATTTCACAACCCTTTTATCTGTACCCGGTCATGCATGATAACCGTAACCAAAATACCCGAAAGAGTAGGTAATGAACATGAGTAAAGAATGAGGAGGGTCGTACTGGAGTGGATTGCTTCGGTTGGATCTTACGATTGCTGGGGAGGGGGGTGTCGGTCGTCGAGGGACCACAGTTAACGACAAGAAAAATCATAGGGGATGGACTGCTACGGGTGAAGGTTGTCGGCCGCGTCAGTGAACAAGGGCTCACGGTTGGAGAGGAACACTTCGCCGGAGATGTAGACTGTGGATCAGGCTGCCGTCGGAAGTCGATGATGGGGTTGCTTAGGGTTTCGAATGGTAACAGTATATTTGAACTAATGGAAACGTGGGTGGGTTAGGTTGGAAGACTATATAATATAAACTAAATTAGTTAATTACCACATTAGCCCCACAACGGTAAATGAGTTTCCCAGTTGCTACGAAAATCAATCACACAAGCACGTAACATATCTTCTAGTGTCTGGATCGTACGCTCACTCTGACCATCGGTTTGCGGATGATACGCAGTGCTCATGTCCAACCGCGTTCCTAATGATCGTTGTAAACATTGCCAGAAATGGGAAGTGAACCGAGCGTCACGATCGGATATGATAGATACTGGTACACCATGCCGGGAGACTATTTCTCTTAAATAAATTTGTGTCAACTTATCCATCCGATCAGTCTCTCGGATTGCTAGAAAGTGAGCGGATTTTGTTAAGCGATCTACTATAACCCAAATGGTATCGCATCTGCTGGGAGTCCTGGGCAACTTTGTGACAAAGTCCATCGAGATCTGCTCCCATTTCCACACTAGAAGTTCGGGTTGCTGAAGTAAACCGGATGGTCTCTGATATTCCACCTTAGCTTTGGAGCAAGTTAAACATCTGCTTACATAGGTGGCAATCTCAGCTTTCATGTTCGGCCACCAATAACACTCTTTCAGATCATGGTACATCTTATCTGAACCCGGATGAATTGAGTAACGTGACTTATGAGCTTCCTCCATTATCAGCTCTTGTAAATTTCCGTATTGTGGTATCCAAATTCGTTCCATGAAATAACGAATTCCATCAGTCTTGGTCTCTAATTGTTTCTCCATACCCCGCATGGATTCTGCTTTTAGATTCTCAACTTTCAAGGCCTAAGACTTGGCAGCCTTGATTTGCACTAGAAGATCGGAGTGAATGGTCATTTGTATGCGCGTACTCGACGAGGTTTTGGGGTTTCTTTTCGGCTGAGGGCATCGGCTACCACATTAGCCTTACCCGGGTGATACTTGATGGCACAATCGTAGTCATTGAGCAGTTCTAGCCATCGCCGTTGTCGCATATTCAGTTCCTTTTGATCATATCTGTGCTGGAGGCTCTTGTGGTCTGTGTAGATTGTGCACTTGGTTCCATACAAGTAGTGCCTCCAGATTTTCAAGGCAAACACTACAGCTCCTAGTTCCAGATCATGCGTGGTATAGTTCTTCTCATGCACCTTGAGTTGCCTAGATGCATAAGCTATGACATTGTTGCGTTGCATCAGTACACATCCAAACCCTGGATGGATGCATCACAATAAACAACAAAATCATTAGTTCCTTCTGGTAAAGCTAGAATCGGCGCACTGCAAAGTTTGTCCTTAAGTGTCTGAAATGCTGATTCCTCTTGGCTGCCCCATTTGTAGATGGTTCCTTGTGGGTCAGGGCAGTTAGAGGTGTGCTAACTTTTAGAATCCCTCGATAATCATCGGTAATAACCTGCCAAACCAAGGAATTGTCGCACCTCAGTGGGTGTTTTTGGTGCCGGCCAATCCTTTATTGCTTCAATCTTTGAAGGATCTACATGTATACCCTTTTCGTTCACCACATGACCAAGAAACTGCACTTCCCGCATCCAAAAGTCACATTTTGAGAACTTTTCATACAATTGTTCATTTTTTAACAATTCCAGAATGATTCTCAGATGTTCCTCATGATCTTCCTTATTCTGAGAGTAGATTAGTATGTCATCAATAAAGACAATGACAAACTTATCCAAATAAGGTTTGCAAACACGGTTCATGAGATCCATGAAAATAGCTGGGGCATTAGTCATCCCAAAAGGCATCACTGCAAACTCATAGTGCCCATACCGAGTCCGAAATGCTGTCTTCGGGATGTCTTCCTCCCGAACTCGTAACTGATGATAACCTGATCTCAAATCAATCTTGGAATAGTAGCTTGACCCTTGTAACTGGTCAAACAGGTCATCAATATGCGGTAGTGGATATCTATTCTTGATCGTCACCTTTTTCAGTCTCGGTAGTCAATACACATTCTGAAGGTTTCGTCAAAAGAGTTATGCTGACAAGCGACATAAGCCATTGGAATTCCAAGTTGGGGAGATGGTTCTTCTAAAGGTCTCACCGTGGAAAAGTGTTGTTCATTTTGGAAAGAAGGGCAAATTGGCTCCAAGATTTGTAGGACCTTTCAAGATCCTGAAAAGGATTGGGAAAGTGGCTTAGAAACTAGAGTTACCTTCCGACCTTAGTGGGATTCATCCTGTGTTCCACGTCTCAAATTTGAGAAAGTGTTTGGCCGACGAAAGTCTGTATGTTCCGCTGGAAGACATTCAGATCGACGAGTCCTTGCATTTCTTCGAGAAACCTGTTGAAATCATGGATCGTATAATGAAGAAGACTAGAACCACAACAACCCCAATCGTGAAGGTTCGTTGGGAAAATAAACGTGGCGCTGAATTTACTTGGAACGTGAGGAGCACATGAAGAAGAGATACCCATTCTTATTTGTATAGTTTCATTTCTTTTAATTTCGGGACGAAATTCTTTTAAGTTGGGGAGACTGTAACATCTCGTATTTTTGTTAACTAAAAGTTAACTTCGTTTACTCTTACAAGGATTATTATTGTCAATTTTGAAACGTGCGTATTGTTTGTGCTTATTCTTTATTGTCATTGGGTTTTTATGAAATGTTAAGCATAAATATAATAATAATGTTAATATTAATAAAAGTAACAATAATAATAAGTAATAATAATGAATAATAGTATTAGTAATAATAAGATTACTTTTAATATGGTTATTTATAATTTATAAGGGTTATTAAACTAACCATATTTAAAACATAAACTTAAATTAAGTTTGAGGGTTTTATTTGTCAATTTGGAAACTTAAAATGGAACTTTTAAACATAAAATGTTAAATAATAAACTAGAGGGACCAATTGTGTAATTATTTAAAACCAAACCCAAAACCCTTTTCTCTCTCCCCAATTTTCCGGCTGCCGGCCGGCAAAGCTCCGGCGCGGCGCCGGCAACAACCAAAAGCCATTAAAACGCATAAAATGAACCCCAAAACGCTCCTAACCGGTTCGTGGAGTCGATTCGAACTTAATCACGAACTAAAATTGTGTTAAAACACCGGTTACAAACCTCAAACGATCGTATAACCGATACCTTTAATTCCATAGCTGTTCGGGCATTAAATCTCTAATAATAATCCGATTAAATGAACCTACACAATCATCTACCTTTTCCTAATCGATTACAACTATCAATTTCACCTGAAACACACACAATCATTGAGTTCAATCACCACAAACACCGAGACCTGCAACCACGGGTTCATCATCTTCCGAGCTTCAATTGTTGAAATTGACATAGGGCTTTGCGTCAAGACTAACTCTCGAAGCTGTCCACATGTTTAATTTGGTTTCCATCATCATTTGCTTACCCATCGAATTCGATTCTTGGCCGCGACCTGCTCTACACCAAAGGGGCATCGATTCAATCTCAATCAAGTGAGTAAATCACATCATCACACTCGGTTTTTCTTAATGAATCAAAGCCCTATGATTAATTTGGCTAACAAACTCGAATTGATCTTCAATTTGATCGAACATGGTTCTAGGGTTTATATGGGAATTGGGGTTTCATTCGCAATGGTTTTTAAGTTTTAAAACCAGGTTATAACCGCGGCTGGAAGCCTAGTTCACTGGTTAAGACAATGTTCCCCATACATGAGGTCATGGGTTCGAACCCGGGCACCTCATGTAATTTTTTTAAAGCCTTTTTGGCTTAAAATTAATTATAGAAAATTTATAATAATTATAAAAATTAATTTTATAAAGCCTAAATATTTTTAAAGTCATCTAATTATTTCTTAGAAATTTATTCTTGTAAAACTTTGTACTATTTTAATATAAAATTATTTACAAATGTAATAATTAAATATTTTTTTAATAAAAATTAGATTGTCATATAATACTTAAAGACATTAAATTAATATTAGACCTTATGTTTATGGATTTATCATGATATTTATAGAATTTAAATATAATAAATAAAATCACAAGTTATTTACAAGGATCAATTTCCTTAAAAAATTTATAAATGGTATATTTATAATAATTTATTTACTTTATAAAAACCCCAAAATTCTAATACTCTAGTTCATGTTAACTCGTTAATCTTATTATTAACCTAAATCTTATAATATTATATATTTAGGTGCCTTGTGACGTTTCATCTTGGATCGGCATATTTTATTCTTATTAATCTTCATTATATACTTATTTGACAAGTGAGTTTTCCTTGCCCCTTTTTCATATTTTCACACTAATTTGGGGTCAAACATGATAGTTTATACATGATACACTTATACACATTTGAGACTTGTAAATCACATGCAATTCAACTTATTATTTTGTCATGGTTATTTGTGTATCGTAAGTGATTATATGAGATACATAGTTTGTTTACAATCAGTAACTATTGCTAGCCTGGCGACATCTTAGATCTTTGGGCCTGACAAGCCTATTTGGTGCTAAAGCCGAGGTATTGCCGGCTCCTGATGACGTATGCTTGTTCATCATGGGAACCAAATACACTTAGCCAATCTTTTATACTTGTAATCAAGTCGAGGTTTGGTTGTAACGATATGTGTTCTATAATCTTACTTGCTTATGACCTATGACATGAATTGCTACTTGTAACCTTTTTCATATTATGTATGAAAACCTTGGAAACTCACCAACTATTTTTAGTTGACTCTTATTTTATAATGTTTCAGGTCAACCTCAAGTTTAAAGTGATCTTTTGAAGCATGCTATAATCTAGGACTTGGACCTAGTTAATGAAATAAAAAAAGTTTATATTATGTTATGTTATGTTTGAACTTATTACTTGTTTGAGACTTATGATTGTATTTCATTGCAAGACTTATGATAATAATATTTACATTTTAATATAGCGTTATGTGGCTGTGAACAATCTTAACCCTCACATCTCGACGTTTCCGCCGTCAAGGTTGGGGTGTGACAGATTGGTATCAGAGCCCATAACTATAGGGATTTAGGTTATTAGAAATGGTGACCTAGACTATAGCTTATACATGAACCTCATAGGATAATATTTATATTCTTGGAAATATATATATTGTTACATGCTACATAATGCTATACCTTACTTATGTGCAACTTGATGCCTTAGCATAGGTTTGCCTTGTAATTGTTTAAAACTTTGTTATTAGTCTCCCTAAACTTAACTTTGACTCTTTGACTCCCCCCGACAAATGAAACTTCTTAATCTTATTCTCGTCAACACGTGGGAACTTATGCTTATGCTTATGATTTGAATCTTTAGACTTATGTCTAATCTATGTTAAATCTCATCAAGGTTTTGATTACATGAACCTAAGAAATTTGTGCGACATATAGACACCTGTATTCTGGACTTCCTGGCAAAAGGCCCTCGGGCTAAGGCAAGCATATCGCATAAATCCTACGGGACTAGTTATGCTTACCTGGGGATTTCTGGAATGAGTGATAAACTATGGTCAACATACACAAATTTCTAAGGCGAGTGGGTCAACTTACCTTGACGTGTCAACGTTTCCAAATGGTAATGCGTTACCAAATGGAACCATTCCGTGTGCCTTACAACTTTTGCCTTATCCTTGTTGAACATTAATCCTTGTTATTCCAATTCTCATATCTAACTCATTTGTATTCCAGCATGTCTCGTCATCATGGAAAGCATGGAAGTTCCGATCGTAAGTAGCCGCCATGATTGCTCGACAAATGGCTGCTGTCATCCCGACCATGGTTGCTGAACTTAATAGCACCTTAATGACCAACGCTAGCAACAATGGAAATGGTCATGGAGAGAATAGAAACAACCAAAATGGGAACAATCAACACGGGAATAATCAAACTTGCACTTTCAAACACTTTAGCTCTTGCAAGCCCACTAGTTTTAGTGGCAAGGAAGGAGCCACTGGTCTTCTTGAGTGGTTTGAAAGCATGGAGAATACCTTTATCAATTATGAGTGTCTCGATGCACTCAAGGTTCGTTATGCCACTAGTATGCTCCAACAAAGGGCTCTTACCCGGTGGAATAGCGAGAAGAGAAACCGTGGTCCTGAAGCTGTGCTAACACTTACCTGGGGAGAGTTCAAGAACATCGCCATCGCGAAGTTCTACCCAAGAAGTGAATTGCAAAAGTTGGAAGAAGAGTTTTGGAATTTGAAACAAAATGATGGTGATCATTTGGCCTACTCAACTAGGCATCATGAGTTGAGTATACTGCTGCCCCATATGGTCGACACTATTCCCCGCAACATCGAGAAGTTCATTAAGGGTGTACCACCCCAAATTCAAGATGCTGTGGTGGGTAGCCGACCCACAACCTTAGAAGAAGCCATTACTATCACCGCTCAACTCACCAAGAACCATATACGAGCGGGCACCATGTCTGTGAAGGGTGCAAAGAAGGTAGAGAAGACGGCTACCGAGGCTGTTAAGGAGACTAAAGCTGAACCTTCTTACAACAACAACAACAACAAGAAGCGCAAGTTCACACCGGCGCGCAACTATGTTGTGGCTGCACCCAATGAACCCCAAAGACAACTTGTACCTGCGGCTACACCTGTGGCACAAGTGCCTGGGGCTAGGGCTTATGCTGGTCCTCAGCCTATGTGCAACACGTGTAGGTATCATCATCCGGGGAATCAACCATGCCGCATCTGCACCTTATGCGGTAAATATGGTCATTTGGTGGCGACTTGCCACCGTGCACCTAACAATGCCGCCGTGGTCACAAACCGTGTTTGCTACAACTATGGGGAACCTGATCATTTTCGCCCACAATGCCCTCGTCTTGTGGGTAATGTTCCACAAGCCCGAGGACGTGCTTTCAACATCAACGCTAACCAAGCACAAGCAAACAACGATGTGGTGAATGGTACGTTAACTCACCTTTAACTTTTGTGATCCGATTCATTTCATACTTTACCTGTAACGTTAAATACCTTAAAAAATTGAACAGGTATGTTCCTTATTAATAAAACTTATGCCTATGTCCTATTTGATTCTAGAGCCGATAAAGTTTTGTTTCGTTAGAGTTTGAACCTATACTTGCTAAGCCACATACGAGACTAGAAAGACCCCTTACTGTTGAAGTTGCCGATGGAGAACCGATCACCGTTGACGTCATTATTCGGGATTGCATCTTAAGTCTTGACACGCATGATTTTCTTATCGATCTTATCCCTATGAAACTTGGAAGCTTTGATGTCATCATTGGTATGGATTGGTTAGCCAAGCACTATGCCGAGATCATTTGTTTCGAGAAGTGCATCCGTATACCGTTACCTTCTGGTGATACTTTGAAGGTGTTCGGTGAAAAATCTTCCAAAGGACTTAAACTCATGTCTTGCACTCAAGCCCGAAAGTGCTTAAGCAAAAAGTATATGGCCTTCTTGGCTTACGTGGTCAACACGAAAGTCAAAGGGAAAGAATTTAAGGATGTCCCTATCATACGAGACTTTCCTGAAGTATTTCCCGATAACCTTAGTGGTTTACCTCCCGTGCGTGAAGTTGAGTTTAAAATCGACTTGATACCGGGAGCAAACCCCGTGGCTAAGTCACCATATCGGCTTGCACCATCGGAAATGCAAGAACTCTCTAGTCAACTTCTAGAGCTGTCCGAGAAAGGCTTCATCCGTCCTAGTTCTTCGCCTTGGGGTGCACCTGTTCTTTTCGTGAAGAAGAAAGATGGATCATTTCGTATGTGCATCGATTATCGTGAGCTTAACAAGCTTACCATCAAGAACTGTTATCCTCTTCCTCGTATTGATGATTTGTTTGACCAACTTCAAGGAGTTGCTATTTTCTCGAAGATCGATTTACGTTCTGGCTATCATCAAGAGTCCATGATGGTGATATCCCAAAGACCGCTTTCCGTACTCGTTATGGACACTATGAGTTTATGGTGATGCCTTTTGGTTTAACCAATGCTCCTGCTGTCTTCATGGATCTCATGAACCGAGTATGCAAGCCTTATCTAGACAAGTTTGTGATCGTCTTCATTGATGACATACTTATCTATTCCAAGTCCAACACCGATCATGAACTGCATTTGAGATTGGTTCTTGAGTTGCTAAAGAAAGAGCAATTGTACGCAAAATTCTCGAAGTGTGACTTCTGGCTCGAGGAAGTTCAATTTCTAGGACACGTGGTGAATAGCCAAGGAATTCACGTTGATCCTGCAAAGGGGAAGCTGTGAAGAATTGGTGTGTTCCTACAACTCCTACCGAAGTTCGTTCTTTTCTTGGTCTTGCTGGTTATTATCGGCGATTCATTGCCAATTTCTCGAGGATCGCGAAACCGCTCACTACTTTGACACAAAAAAAAACCATTCGAGTGGGGTTCCGAGCAAGAAGAAGCTTTTGAAGCGTTAAAGCACAAGTTGTGCAATGCTCCTATCTTGACCCTACCCGATGGAAACGACGATTTCACTGTGTATTGTGATGCATCTAAACAAGGCCTTGGTTGTGTTCTTATGCAACGAGGGAAGGTCATAGCTTACGCATCGAGGCAATTGAAGGTTCACGAGGTGAATTACACAACTCATGATCTCGAGCTTGGTGCTGTTGTATTTGCTTTGAAGATTTGGAGGCACTACCTGTATGGTACGCAATGTATAGTCTACACCGATCACAAAGGCCTTCAACACGTTTTCAATCAAAAAGATCTCAACATGAGACAACGTCGTTGGGTGGAGTTGATTAGTGACTATGATTGTGACATTCGTTACCATCCTGGTAAAGCAAACGTTGTAGCCGATGCACTAAGCCGAAAGATTCACAACAAGATGATCTCATTCCAAGAATTCACGATCGACGTCAATGGTTTGACACTTTGGGTGAGTTCGATACTGAGATCCGACTAGATGTCAACGAGACCACGGTACTACTACAAAACCTGAGAATAGATAGTGACATCGAGTCTAGCATCCTGGAGGCTCAATAAATGGTTCAACGAGAAGGAAGAATGAAGGATGAGTTGGAGCATAATCTTCTAACTCAATTGGAAACGAAACCCAATGGGTTGATGTACTTCGCCAGTCGCATTTGGATTCCAAATCGCGATAACATTCGTACCTTTATTATGAACGAAGCTCATCAAATCGTTATTGTATTCATCCTGGTTCCGATAAGATGTACATGGACCTACGTGGTCAATATTGGTGGCCTGGAATGAAGAAAGACATAGCGACTTATGTAGCTAAGTGCCTCACATGTACGAAGGTTAAAGCCGAACATCAACGTCCAAGTGGATTACTTGAGCAACCCGAGATTCCTATGTGGAAATGGGAACACATATCCATGGACTTCATAACAAAGCTACCCCGAACCTCTCGAGGACATGATAGCATATGGGTGATCGTTGACCGATTGACCAAGTCGGCATATTTTACCCATACGTGACACTTACAAGACATCAAAGTTAGCTCGTATATACGTTGATGAGATTGTAAGTCGTCACGGGGTACCTCTGCACATCATATCCGACGAGACGCTCGTTTCACTTCGCATTTTTGGTCGTCTATGCAAGAACTCTTGGGTACACAATTGGACCTAAGCACGGCTTACCATCCTCAAACTGATGGTCAAACTGAGCGAACGATCCAAACCTTGGAGGATTTGCTACGCCTTTGTGTTCTTGATTTTGGTGGTGATTGGGATACGCATCTACCGCTCGCGGAATTTTTGTATAACAATAGTTATCACTCGAGTATCAAGATGGCACCGTTTGAAGCACTTTATGGTCGTAAATGTCGTTCACCGATCTGTTGGACCGACATTGGTGAAAACTTCATCACTGGTCCTGAACTTATACAAGAGACGACCGATAAAGTTTCTATTATCCGCAAGAACCTTGAAGTGGCGAGAAGTCGTCAAAAGAGTTATGCTGACAAGCGACGTAAGCCATTGGAATTCCAAGTTGGGGAGATGGTTCTTCTAAAGGTCTCACCGTGGAAAGGTGTTGTTCATTTTGGAAAGAAGGGCAAATTGGCTCCAAGATTTGTAGGACCTTTCAAGATCCTGAAAAGGATTGGGAAAGTGGCTTATAAACTAGAGTTACCTTCCGACCTTAGTGGGATTCATCCTGTGTTCCACGTCTCAAATTTGAGAAAGTGTTTGGCCGACGAAAGTTTGTATGTTCCGCTGGAAGACATTCAGATCGACGAGTCCTTGCATTTCGTCGAGAAACCTGTTGAAATCATGGATCGTATAATGAAAAAGACTAGAACCACAACAACCCCAATCGTGAAGGTTCGTTGGGAAAATAAACGTGGCGTTGAATTTACTTGGAAACGTGAGGAGCACATGAAGAAGAGATACCCATTCTTATTTGTATAGTTTCATTTCTTTTAATTTCGGGACGAAATTCTTTTAAGTTGGGGAGACTGTAACATCTTGTATTTTTGTTAACTAAAAGTTAACTTCGTTTACTCTTACAAGGATTATTATTGTCAATTTTGAAACTTGCGTGTTGTTTGTGCTTATTCTTTATTGTCATTGGGTTTTTATGAAATGTTAAGTATAAATATTAATATAATGTTAATATTAATAAAAGTAACAATAATAATAAGTAATAATAATGAATAATAGTATTAGTAATAATAAGATTACTTTTAATATGGTTATTTATAATTTATAAGGGTTATTAAACTTAACCATATTTAAAACATAAACTTAAATTAAGTTTGAGGGTTTTATTTGTCAATTTGAAAACTTAAAATGGAACTTTTAAACATAAAATGTTAAATAATAAACTAGAGGGACCAATTGTGTAATTATTTAAAACCCAACCCAAAACCCTTTTCTCTCTCCCCGATTTTCTGGCCGCCGGCCGGCAAAGCTCCGGCGCGGCGCCGGCAACAACCAAAAGCCATTAAAACGCATAAATGAACCCCAAAACGCTCCTAACCGGTTCGTGGAGTCGATTCGAACTTAATCACGAACTAAAATTGTGTTAAAACACCGGTTACAAACCTCAAACGATCGTATAACCGATACCTTTAATTCCATAGCTGTTCGGGCATTAAATCTCTAATAATAATCCGATTAAATGAACCTACACAATCATCTACCTTTTCCTAATCGATTACAACTATCAATTTCACCTGAAACACACACAATCATTGAGTTCAATCACCACAAACACCGAGACCTGCAACCAACGGGTTCATCATCTTCCGAGCTTCAATTGTTGAAATTGACATAGGGCTTTGCGTCAAGACTAACTCTCGAAGCTGTCCACAAGTTTAATTTGGTTTCCATCATCATTTGCTTACCCATCGAATTCGGTTCTTGGCCGCGACCTGCTCTACACCAAAGGGGCATCGATTCAATCTCAATCAAGTGAGTAAATCACATCATCACACTCGGTTTTTCTTAATGAATCAAAGCCCTATGATTAATTTGGCTAACAAACTCAAATTGATCTTCAATTTGATCGAACATGGTTCTAGGGTTTATATGGGAATTGGGGTTTCATTCGCAATGGTTTTTAAGTTTTAAAACCAGGTTATAACCGCGGCTGGAAGCCTGGTTCACTGGTTAAGACAATGTTCCCCATACATGAGGTCACGGGTTCAAACCCGGGCACCTCATGTAATTTTTTAAAGCCTTTTTGGCTTAAAATTAATTATAGAAAATTTATAATAATTATAAAAATGAATTTTATAAAGCCTAAATATTTTTAAAGTCATCTAATTATTTCTTAGAAATTTATTCTTGTAAAACTTTGTAATATTTTAATATAAAATTATTTACAAATGTAATAATTAAATATTTTTTTTTATAAAAATTAGATTGTTATATAATACTTAAATACATTAAATTAATATTAGACCTTGTGTTTATGGATTTATCATGATATTTATAGAATTTAAATATAATAAATAAAATCACAAGTTATTTACAAAGGATCAATTTCCTTAAAAAAATTTATAAATGGTATTTTTATAATAATTTATTTACTTTATAAAAATCCCCAAAATTCTAATACTCTAGTTCATGTTAACTCGTTAATCTTATTATTAACCTAAATCTTATAATATTTATATATTTAGGTGCCTTGTGACGTTTCATCTTAGATCGGCATATTTTATTCTTATTAATCTTCATTATATACTTATTTGACAAGTGAGTTTTCCTTGCCCCCTTTTCATATTTTCACACTAATTTGGGGTGAAACATGATAGTTATACATGATACACTTATACATATTTGAGACTTGTAAATCACATGCAATTCAACTTATTATTTTGTCATGGTTATTTGTGTATCGTAACTGATTATATGAGATACATAGTTTGTTAAAATCATTAACTATTGCTAGCCTGGCGACGTCTTAGACCTTTGGGCCTGACAAGCTTATTTGGTGCTAAAGCCGAGGTATTGCCGGCTCCTGATGACGTATGCTTGTTCATCATGGGAACCAAATACACTTAGCCAATCTTTTATACTTTTAATCAAGTCGAGGTTTGGTTGTAACGATATGTGTTCTATAATATTACTTGCTTATGACCTATGACATGAATTGCTACTTGTAACCTTTTTCATATTATGTATGAAAACCTTGGAAACTCACCAACTATTTTTAGTTGACTCTTATTTTTATCATGTTTCAGGTCAACCTCAAGTTTAAAGTGATCCTTTTGAAGCATGCTATAATCTAGGACTTGGACCTAGTTAATGAAATAAAAAAAGGTTACATTATGTTATGTTATGTTTGAACTTATTACTTGTTTGAGACTTATGATTGTATTTCATTGCAAGACTTATGATAATAATATTTACATTTTAATATAGTGTTATGTGGCTGTGAACAATCTTAACCCTCACATCTCGACGTTTCCGCCATCAAGGTTGGGGTGTGACATGGTTCTTAGACAACCAATCCATGCCAACAACGACAGCAAAGCTACCGAGTGTAATAGATAGGAGATCAATATCGAAATCATGCCCTGATTGACTTATTTTACAACCCTTGTACATCTGAGAAGACTCGATGATCTTACCGTCTGCTATTTCTACTGTATAATTCGTGTCTAAGGCTACAGAATTAACATCTAGCAATCGACTGAACTTATGCGAAATGAAACTCCTATCAGCACCAGAATCAAATAGCACAGAGGCAAAACAACCATTGACAGAAAATTTACCAGTTACAATAGAGGGATCGTTACGAGCCTCACCTGAACCAATGACAAAGGCTCTTCCCTTAGCTCCACCATTACCATTTCCATTTTCGATTCCATTGTTGTTGCCATTGCGATTATCAGCACCATTTCCACCGCCATTGTTTTTCCTCAATTGTGGGCAGTACCTCTTGATATGCCCAGTCTGACCACACTCATAACAGCCTCTTTGTTCATTCCGCTAGGTTGACTGTTTAGCTGTAATGTTCATTCGGCAATCCTTAGCAGCATGGCCAAACGTACCGCATCGCTCACATGTGTTCTTTTTGCAAGGCCCATTGTGATGGTAGTTGCATTTGTTACAATTAGGTAACGTCCCAGAGTAGCCACCACCATGTTGCGATGAAGATAATGATTGAAGAGATGAGCGATAGTTGTCAAACTTCCGTGACTGTTGGGGTTGTGGTTGAGAATTGTTCTGCTTCTTAGTGGAACCAAATTCCCATTTTCGCTTGTTGTTACTGTTTGAAGTAGTCGATATTGACCTCGCGGGGGTAGTTTACCCTGTACGACCGCTTGGTCAGTTAGCCTATGAGCCAATCTGATTGCCTCCTGTATGGTGTCTGGTTTGGAGGTAGTGACCATACCTTGAATCTCAGGTGACAAGCCATACAGATACCTCTCAATCCTCGAAGAAGGAGGATTGACCATGTTAGGGCACAGGGTAGCAAGCTCGTGGGATCGAGTGGTATACGCCTTGATTTCGGAGCCTGTCATCTTTAGATTCCAGAACTCAGCCTCTAGTTTCTGTACCTCATCCCAGGGGCAGTATTCCTCTTTCATCAAGGTCTTGAAGTCATTCCAGGTTGTTTGGTTTGCGATTTCGACGCCCAACATTTGGACTTGAGTGTTCCACCATGACAGAGCAGCACCATCCAGGGTGCCAGTGGCGTACTTAACCCGACTTGCCACCGGGCAGTTGCACATTTCAAACACCGACTCAAGTTTTTGAAACCAGCGTAGAAGTCCCACAGCTCCTTCTGTTCCAGTGAACGGATTAGGTTTACAGTCCATGAAGGACTTGAAGGTGCATCCCCCATGTCCTGCAACAAGTTTTGATCAAGTCTTTAGAATTCTGAATAGATGTTGCGACTTAACTAGAGTGACGGAACGCTAACATCAGGAGTAGATTTGGTATCGCTTACCGATCGGGGGGGCCTGCGGATTGAGGTTAGGATTTACGAGAGCATCAGCCACATGCTGATTGATCAGGGCTGCCAGTTCAGCTGGGGTCATGTTGATGGTGCCACGACCACGTCCGCATCCTTGGCCAATTTCAGACATTCTTAACAATCACAACATACAAAAATAAGTAATATGCAACATATCTACTTCATTTAAGTACAAGTAATTAAAAGAATTTAGCACACACACAACTAATGAGTTCAAATAATAATTTCTGATTAAATAAATTGTAAGTACGTCTACAATGAATTAAACCAAATACTAAAATTCAGAACATCATCCGGATGGGAAACAACCTTTCCCCTTTGGGTGTGAAAAGAAAAACAAGAGTCCAATGGATAATAATAAATAAAAGAAAAAGAATTGTCAAGGAGATTAGTGAAGTTTTATACGGATTGAGACTATCGTGTCACCTAAGTATAGAAATGAAAGTTTGTACTGACCATGACTGTTATCATCCGACAGTATTCGCAAGACTTCTCATGCACGACAAATTACAATTACGTGTGCACCCGTGATGGTAATTTGCTTTGCATGGTCACCCTTGGTTCCTCTTATCCGAGCTTACATTGTCAAGTACAGAGTGTTATTAATGATGGAGGTATCAAAGATATAGTTATTAAACCAAGGGTCAATTAACCAAGGTCAAGGAATCGTTGATGCGCTCAGGTCAAATGGGTAAATAGCGTTATCGTAAGTAAACTTTGATAAGTTGTCTCGTAATGTGTATGGTAGCCACCAATACAACTATTACCTGTTCCACAAGACAGAGAAGTGGCAAGGTAGGTAAAGAAGGATTGGCAGACACAACCCTATTTTGCAACACACATTCAAAAGGAGACAGAACATGCTCCTAATGAACCATCCAAGTTAGGTACCAATGGTATTGTATCTAATTCCGAGAGGTATAATGTAAAAGGTAAGGTACAGGTAATTCGTAAATAACCTTCTCGTGACTCACAGCAACTTGGAGTCACTTGTACGAAGAAACATGAGGTAACAGCGGGAAATCAAGATGAACTGGCCTTTTTCCCGTAAACATAGAATGAAGAGATGATTATGCCATTCCTGTAGCCGAACGCTCACAGGAATATACCATAGCAGGCAAATCCCAAGCAAGTATAACAATTAGACAAGGCAAACTAATGAAGCTAAACGTGTCTATATGCGTGTAACTAGGGCATCAGGCTATAGTCTAAATGCAAGCAAATGAAATGCATATTAATTTAGTTCGCTATAACCATCGGCTCTGATACCAATCTGTCACACCCTCAATTTCCACAAACGAGGTAATACCGTTAGGCGCGTGACATTCCAGGATCTTAGCCATTAGTTACACCAAACGACGTAACGTTTACAAAACATAATTTCCAAATTAAATAAAGTTTCTTAAAATCAGAATTAAATACGAAACATGAAAGTAAATGCGGAAGCGTATAAATCATAATTTAAACGGCGCAAACACGTGCAAACCAAGTAAATATAATTTATAGAAAAAGGTAGATTGTTCATAGACTCTATGACGATGAATACAATGCGTGATGATCCTAGACGTGCCCACTTAAGAACCTGAAAGAAACATGCTAAAGTGTCAACACAAGGTTGGTGAGTTCACAGGTTTTGATAAATAGAACATAACAGTAACTGATGCAGTCATCAAAATAATATCAGTAGATAGCTAGTCTACTCAACAAGTTACTAAGTGTAGGAAGTTCGCAACCGACGCTGACAACATAAAGAAATGCCTCGGCTATGAACACCGGTCACAACAACAGAAATTAGGTCAATTAAACACCCGTTTGACGAACGTTGTGCTAGTGCGACTAGCCCGGGTGGGGTTTGTCAAAACCAGTAGATCTACTCAGAATTACCTCGCTAAGTACATATATTAACGGTTTGAAAGTGAGGACTTAAGTATGGTGTCACACTAGTAAACAAGTGATATTAAAGTAATACTGATCAGGTGTAAATACGTTTAGAATACACGTTTCTTTCACCCCGAAGAAAGTAAGTAAAGTGGGGCTGAGAACTCACCTTGATGCACAACAACAAAATAATGTAGCACAAAAGATTTGGGTCTGTGATTAACCTGAATTTATTTAATATATAATCAATATCAAATACTAATAATTTTGGTCGTACGGTTTCGCGTTTCATGACTCGGTTACGGTGCCAGTTATCGATATCCCATTCACATGCAAGCATGCAATTCACACAAGTATAACAAAAAAATCCAATATTCATGTAGTCCGAATTATATAAAAAGGTACTCTTTATATATTATACATATACATACCACATACCTCCTCATACAAATATATATATTATTACACTTGCACACACCCATCACATTTTAATTAACCCACATATACATATACATGCAATTTGTGCACTTCCACGGCCAAAAAGAACATAAGCAACACACACACAATTTCAGAAACACATACATTCATAATTACACCACATACATCCAAAATTAAAGGAACACACACACACATACAAAATTCGCAGAACAGAACACCATGTATATATGTACACACAACAAGCATCACATGGATACATACCATCATAAGCTACCTGACCACCTAACATGAACGCATACATGCATAGCATAACCCACATGCAACGAGTATACACCACATGAATAGAAAGCACTAGTTAAAAACTTGTATATATATATTAGCGTACGCATGAATAAACAACACTATAGATCAATCGGCCGAACCTCATACACATACAACCATACGTACACTCGCACACCCACCACTCTATTTCAACAACCCTTTTATCTGTACCCGGTCATGCACGATAACCGTAACCAAAATACCCAAAAGCGTAGGTAATGAACATGAGTAAAGAATGAGGAGGGTCATACCGGAGTGGATTGCTTCGGTTGGATCTCACGATCGCTGGGGAGGGGGGTGTCGGTCGTTGAGGAACCACAGTTAACGACAAGAAAAATCACAGGGGATGGAATGCTACGGGTGAAGGGTTGTCGGCCGCGCCAGTGAACAAGGGCTCACGGTTGGAGAGGAACAGTTCGCCGGAGATGTAGACTGTGGATCAGGCTGCCGTCGGAAGTCGATGATGGGGTTGCTTAGGTTTTGAATGGTTACAATATATTTGAACTAATGGAAACGTGGGTGGGTTAGGTTGGAAGACTATATAATATAAACTAAATTAGTTAATTACCACATTAGCCCCACAAATATTAGTTTAATGAATTTTTCTCCATTTAATTTATAAACCAAGTTATATCATTAATAAGGCTGGATAATAAATAATTTATATGAGAACATTGAGGTAACAAGGATCAGGTTAACGACGTTGACCTGAAAATACAGGATGTTACAGATAACACTACGGTTTTTCATCACTGCCCGAAAGATACCAAAATAAGATGTACATGATCATAACAAAACAGTTTCAGTAAATATGGAGACATCTTCATGTTTGGTGGTAAACAACAAACAAACAAATCCGACGGTCTCAAGCCAACATCCATCCCCGTCACTGACATCGGTTTCAAAACATAATGATCTTAGACGAATCATTCATCATCATCGACCTAAAAGAGACCAACTTTGGCCTCCACCTCGGCGAATCCACCCAAAAACACAAATCTTAGATATAACCAACATTAAAACCAAAGATGAACATCAACCCAACAGTCTCAGACGAGGTAATCCCATCATCATCGACGTAACAAACCGGCAAACAACGAAGTTCCATTAAAATTATCACCATCAACGTCACCAAACCACAAAATCTTAGTTGCACCAAATCACAAAATCTCAGTTTGTATCAGTTAACAACATGCATTTAGAAAAATCATCAGATCTAAAAACCCTAACATTTCAAACGAAAAAAGGAATCAGAGAGAAACAGGGGCATAGGGTCCGTGAAGGTTGTCCAACTAGCACTGTTGACATCTAGTTGGCGAGAATACAACCGCCAGCCCTACCTCAACCAGAAAAGGGAGGCCGAACTGCGACTATCTCCAACACTGCCGCCACTATCATAGACACTTACGACCATCGGCCATCGGTGCAGTAGACCCTAGGTCGACCGAAAATGGAGGAATCCAACACAAGAGGCATAAAAACGTGACCCGCCGGAGCACAACCGCCTCAATCGCGTCAATCGCGCCAAACAGTTGTTCCTTCCTCGGTAGAGAGGGCAGGCGACAGACACGATAGACGATAGAGACAGTCGACGATAGGCGGAGACAACACAGACGTAAACAACGGTGAGTGGTTACCCTTTTCTCTCTCTACAAATGAACCACAGGAGAAAACTATTAGTCCCATCCTCCTTAGTCTCTTTATAAAACAATATTAGGAAGGGGCCAAAATGCAAATTGAGAAAATAGTCATGGTCAAACTACAAACAAAGGTAAGTTTCCTGCTTCTTCCATTATGTTATTAATATATATGGTAATTACTTATATATTTTGAATTTTTATACACATAGTCCCACACTACTACAAAGTTCTATATTTTAATTAAAAATATTAGTCATTGAACTTCATACATCAAAGGTGAAAATTTGTTTCATTGGTTTCACAATTTCTCTTGTTTTTCAATTGAACACAACCCTCCTCTACATCTATCTATCAATCTATACTAATAAAATAAGGTTTTTGTAGGACACTTGTCATAATTTTAAACGTCAACATACAAGACAAACACTCAAGTCCAAACATAAGGGAAATTCATGCTGCTCTGTCATGGTGGAACACTCAAGTCCAAATGTTGGGCGTCGAAATCGCAAACCAAACAACCTGGAATGACTTCAAGACCTTGATGAAAGAGGAATACTGCCCCCGGGATGAGGTACAGAAACTAGAGGCTGAGTTCTGGAATCTAAAGATGACAGGCTCCGAAATCAAGGCGTATACCACTCGATCCCACGAGCTTGCTACCCTGTGCCCTAACATGGTCAATCCTCCTTCTTTGAGGATTGAAAGGTATCTGTATGGCTTATCACCCAAGATTCAAGGTATGGTCACTGCCTCCAAACCAGACACCATACAGGAGGCAATCAGATTGGCTCATAGGCTAACTAACCAAGCGGTCGTACAGGGTAAACTACCCCCGCGAGGTCAATATCGACTACTTCAAACAGTAACAACAAGCGAAAATGGGAATTTGGTTCCACTAACAAGCAGAACAACTCTCAACCACAACCCCAACAGTCACGGAAGTTTGACAACTATCGCTCATCTCATCAATCATCATCTTCATCGTAACATGGTGGTGGCTACTCTGGGACGTTACCTAAGTGTAACAAATGCAACTACCATCACAATGGGCCTTGCAAAAAGAACACATGTGAGCGATGCGGTACGTTTGGCCATGCTGCTAAGGATTGCCGAATGAACATTACAGCTAAACAGTCAACCCAACGGAATGAACAAAGAGGCTGTTATGAGTGTGGTTAGACCGGGCATATCAAGAGGTACTGCCCACAACTGAGGAAAAACAATGGCGGTGGAAATGGTGTTGATAATCGCAATGGCAACAACAATGGAATCGACAATGGAAATGGTAATGGTGGAGCTAAGGGAAGAGCCTTTGTCATTGGTTCAGGTGAGGCTCGTAACGGTCCCTCTATTGTAACTGGTAAATTTTCTGTCAATGGTTGTTTTGCCTCTGTGCTATTTGATTCTGGTGCTGATAGGAGTTTTATTTCGCATAAGTTCAGTCGATTGCTAGATGTTAATTCTGTAGCCTTAGACACGAATTATACAGTAGAAATAGCAGACGGTAAGATCATCGAGTCTTCTCAGATGTACAAGGGTTGTAAAATAAGTCTATTAGGGCATGATTTCGATATTGATCTCCTATCTATTACACTCGGTAGATTTGCTGTCGTTGTTGGCATGGATTGGTTGTCTAAGAACCAAGCCAAAATCATTTGTCGTGAGAAACTCATTCGGCTACCTTTGCCTGATGGAAATATACTCATCGTGTGTCACACCCCAACCGATGGAGGAAATATCGGGCGGGATAAGTGATAGATTGTTCAAAGTCAACATAGTATTTAAAGTGTCAATATGCTAAATTCCAAATTTCATTTTATTGATTATAAAACGAACATTACATAGTCTTAAAATGGAATACAATACAAGAAAAAGACAAGTTACATCATAACATAAAATTTGGATAAAATCTAGGTGTGTTTCTAAGTCCACCTAAGTATTTGTAAGGCCCCGTTCCCGGGACGCTTACAGCTGGGTTCTCATCGCACATAAAACATATAATTACATTTGTATTTAATAAATCACAACGGAAAACTAAAACATACTTTCATTTCCATGTAAATGCTTTTGCAAACTAATACAACATTCATTACAATAATTATTTGTTCGCATTACAATGCAAAAACATTAATCAAAAAAATGCCATCCCAAAAAAAAAAGCTGAGTAGTCGCCCGTGCCATCCTCAGCAATCATTACCTGCCAACTGGAAACACATCAGTCAACGGTGCTGAGTGAGTTCTAGTTTTATAAATAAAACATACTTTACTTTCAGATAAAACCGTTCGTACTTTTACATGATCACACATCATACGTACACATAAATAATATCATTATTATCTTCCTTCATTCGTTCATTCCTTCTTTCATTACCTTACTTGCGCATCGGACATCATCCCGAACCAATACCATGTGCTACACCCCGGTTAGTCGTAGCTACCGGGCCGAAGTCAACGAATGACAGCTAAACGTATGCTGCGGTACTAGGAGTAACCGTCAGTCTTAGCTACTGGGCCGAAGTCAACGAATGACAGCTAAACGTATGCCACAGTACTAGGGGTGAGCGGTAGAGGTTCTACATTTGGGGTCAATCACCAAGAGGGACCCCGTATCCGATGTGTGCAAGACGTTTCATTCGTTCATTAATACATGCATTCATTCATCATGTTCCTCTTTCTTTATATTTCACTTTACGTTATATAATACTTCGTTCATTCATCATAACAAGTAAAGCCACAGGAAAGATATTATACATCACATAAGGAACATAAACATGCATCAACATCACATCATACATGGCAACATCATACATACATAAAGTACAACATCATCATCATCATGCCCAACATTCTTCCTAAGACCTCGATCGTCATCTTAAAAACTCTTATGGGAACCTTTACATCAACACTTACATCTGCACTTTCCCCCGAAAGTCAGAAGTTAATCTACACATTCCTCGGGTTCAACAGCCCTATCCGGGCGTATGGACACCCCTCAGTCGCATTGCCTCCATGCGACTGAACATCATGCGATTGAACTAATACGGATGAACACCTATGCGAATGAACATCCAGTCGTGCGAATGGACAATGCGGATGAACACCTATGCGACTGGACCTTCAGTCGTGCGAATGGACCTTCAGTCGCATGACACCCACGCGACTGGCCTTCCAGTCGTGCGAATGAAAACCAATCGTGCGAATGGACCCCAATCGCACCCTAATCGGCTGTATGGCCTCCATTCGGCCTCCGGTCGGTCGCCTAGCCCTAACTGGTGCAGAGTACAGTTCAACCCGACTGCAGCCGAGGGTTTTCGGCCTCCAAACTCATCTAAACCCATTTTAAGCCCAAATCAACCGTCCTAACCCTTAGGGATGCATACCATAACATCATTCAAGCACAACCAAGCAAGAAATCAAGTCACAATCGCGTCATACACATACATACACGCATACATACGGGTTTTCACCCAAAACGCGAAAAAAGAGTTTTCAGATGTATTCCAGCCCCAAAATCGTTTGAAAACAAGTAAAAGAGGGGTTCTAGAACTCACCTAAACGAGCACAACGACAAGAGCTTCGATTCGGCTTGCTTCACGATGATTTTGGCGACCCGAACCGACCCGAACCAACACTTTTTCCTCTTTTTCCCTTCTTTCTCTCTATTCTCCTCCTTGTGAGCTGAAATGTGAGTGTGGGGAGAGTGGGCTGCCCTCTCCCTACATATGTCACCACATTTCCCAACTTTTCTTCGTTGGCGGGTTTGGTCCCTCGACTTTTGGACTTTATTTTCTTTTCTTTCGCCACCGGCTTCAAAATAATAAATATCCGGGTGTTACAGTATTCTCTTGCATAAACCTTCATTCATTTTCTGCAACATGCATAAAATATCCGTCAACACAAATATGTTGGTGAGCATACAAGTTTAAATACATAGCACAAGTATGAATAAAATCTCAATCCGCATGTTTAGTATACTAATTGAGATCAAAACTAGCATGCATTACCTAATAATCAACCGTAGTGTCCACAAGTATATGTACCACATCGTCGCAACGAATAGGTATCGATTGAAGGAAAATTTAACATAAACCCATTATACAAATAGGCGGATGTGCTAGTCCTATAGCGCTATAAATGTTAAGGGCGGTTGTATTAGAATGCATAAGAGTGTATAACTAGCATGTATTCACAAATAGCATAACTAAGCATGTATTTAGATTTAGTATTGAATGTATTGCTTGAATGTATAAGTGGGTGTATTTAAATAAGTAACATGTTGCAACCCAAAAGTGATGAAACAAAAAGGGGTGAAGTATTCTCACAGTTTCGATAGGAAAAGTTCCGAGTCGTGAGTAGGTGGATTTGGGAGGATTAGACACCGGTTAACCTAACAAGGAAAACGGGTTTGTCTTAGAGTCGGATTAGAGTACTTGTACGTATGTATATAGAATCATAGAAGTCGTGTATCGCCAATGGCGGACCAAAACGCAATTCACCAACTAGTGTTGGATATTCGGATGGTAAAGTTAGTACGTTAGTGTACCCTCCTCGAAGGAGGTCATGAGATACGAAGGTAGGATAATAATCCACAAACCTTTGTAAATACTCATATAATAGTTTAAGTGTTTAAAGTATAGATATACTACATATAATATCTCAAGTAATCCGGTGAGTTATGGTGGGAAAGCCCTACTTGAAGAACCAAAGTTCTTCAAGATTGCCATTGGAACCTTAACATAAACTTTTCAACATGGTAAAGTTGAATACTTAGTTTGGTTTATCACACTTGTTGTTATGTTAGATTACTTGAGTAATAAAAAGATATAAAGTTAAGTTCAAAACTCATTCATTTCAGGATTTTTTACCTTAACTCAAGTCATCCAACAATGAGGTTTATTGGAGACAAAGTTTGGTTCAAAGAAAATCCAAGTTTGAACAAGGTAAACTCAAGAGAAACAATTTCATAAAGTTTAGCCACTTGGGAACCCATTTTAGGTGCCTCCCCCTTAGTGTTTACCATTGTAAACCTAGAGAATAGTCCATGGTTTGTTCCAAGTGGTTTCGTATGTTTTAAAATAAGATTTAAGCTTGTTAAAAGATAAAAAAAATCAAGGACAAAGAAACAAAATAAAAATTCAGCCTTGTAAAACTAGCTTTGGACCTCATTATAGATGGCTTCCACTCAATGTTGCCAAGGCAAAGTCATTGGGGATAGTCCTAGAGGTGTATCCATGAAGCTAGATGCAAAGTTTAAGTGTTAGAAGCAAGAAAAATGGGTTAGAATGGTGTTCTAACCTTGAAGGTTTTGTGCAGAATTTTTGTGAAGAAGAAGAGAACCTTAGAGAGAATTTGAGAGTGTTTTGGTGGGATGTAGAATGTACAAGGGTTTTGTGGGGGTGGAGGCTAGTTTATAAAGGGAAGGAGTTGGATTTGATGGGCTTTAATTAGTTAAAAAAAGGAAAATGGGCTTAAACCCGAGTGGGTTTCGGTTTGACTAGTCAACAAAACCATCAAACTTGTTTTCACGATTCCCGCTTCGTTATAACTCCGTTTGGCACGTGATTTTTTTCTACGTTCACCATTTTCAGAGTACTTTCATATGGAGAAGTGTAATTTAACAGTAATGGTACTGGGAATTGGGTTTGGGGCATTGATCTTGATACGGTTCGAGAGTTACGATCACAAACTTGTGTTTGTGTTGAGCTTGGACCATTGGACTTTGTTTCGGGCTTTTCTTTTGGGTTATTTTACGTGTTTTAAGACCCTTAATTATATTTTAAAAATTTGGGCTTGTTTACAAGTTGGTTGGGTTCGTTCATGAACACCCGTTATGTATGATTCCGACTGAATCTATTTATAGCGTGTCGTAAGTATATTTGAATGCATATAACGTTTCCTTTAGCATGTGTAACATATAAGTATATAGAATAACTTTTTAATAATACTTCCATTGATCAAGACTCAAGAGTACAAGGGTATAAATTGATGAATTACAAAGTATAAGGACTAGAAATGAAACAACAAAAAGTACGGACGTTACAGTCTCCCCTACTTTAGAAAATTTCGTCCCGAAATTTCACTAAGAAGTAGATTCTGAATAAAAAAGGTGCGGGTACTTGGCTTTCATTTGGTCTTCCCGTTCCCAAGTAAATTCAGCACCACGCTTTGCTTCCCAACGTACTTTGACTATAGGAATACGACTGCGCTTGAGTTGTTTGATTTCACGGTCCATGATTTCTATGGGTTTCTCAACGAAGTGCATGGTCTCATCAATATGAATCTCATCAATTGGGACATGAAGACTTTCATCAGCTAGACATCTTTTGAGATTTGAGACATGAAATGTTGGATGGATATTGCTAAGCTCTTGCGGTAGGTCAAGTCGATAAGCCACTTTACCCACTCTTTCAAGGATTTTGAATGGACCTACGTATCGGGGTGTAAGCTTTTCTTTCTAACCAAAACACACTACTCCCTTCCAAGGAGATACTTTAAGGAGTACGAGATCACCGACTTCAAATTCCATGGTTTACGTTTTTTGTTAGCATAATCCTTCTGACGGTGCCTTGCTTTGATCATGTTATCACGGATTTGCAAGACCTTATCCGTCATCTCTTGAATGAGTTCGGGTCCAGTGATTTGTGCCTCACCAATCTCATGCCAACAAATGGGTGATCGACACTTTCGTCCATAAAGAGCTTCAAATGGCGCCATTTTGATACTCGAGTGATAACTGTTATTGTACGAAAATTCGGCCAATGGCAAATGTACATCCCAATTTCCACCAAAATCAATGACACACGATCGAAGCATATCTTCGAGGGTTTGGATAGTACGTTCGGATTGACCATCCGTTTGAGGATGAAAAGCCGTACTAAGATTGAGTTGAGTTCCTAAAGCTGCTTGAAAAGATCTCCATAGGCGGGAAGTGAAACGACCATCTCGGTCGGAAATGATGTCTAGAGGAATACCATGACGGCTGGCGATTTCTGCAGTATAGATACGAGCTAGTTTCTCAATAGAGTAATCTTCACGAATTGGGAGAAAGTGAGCAGATTTGGTCAATCAGTCAATGATCACCCAAATACTATCATGCCCGGATGATGTTCGTGGGAGTTTGGTGATGAAATCCATGGCAATACTTTCCCATTTCCACACCGGAATTTCTGGTTGTTCGAGTAATCCAGAAGGACGTTGATGTTCGGCTTTAACTTTTGAACAAGTGAGACACTTAGCCACAAAGAGAGCGATATCCTTCTTCATACCCGACCACCAATAAGTATGACGAAGATCTTGATACATCTTGTCGGCACCGGGATGAATGGAATATCGTGTCTTATGTGCTTCACTCATCACAAGGGCATGAAGATTGTCACGATTAGGAATCCATATACGATCAAGGTAATGAAGGATTCCGTTGGATTTAGACTCAACATGGTGTTCGGCTCCACATTGCATTTCATTGTATAAATTATTTTCAACGATCGATGAATGTTGCGCTTCACGGATACGGGATTGGATGTCGGTTTGGATTTATAGACAACGGAGATGGTTGGTCACGCACATGATGTTGGCCTTGTCATGACTCTTTCGGCTAAGAGCATCGGCCACAACATTTGCTTTACCGGGATGATACGGATTTCACAATCATAATCGTTTAACAGTTCGACCCATCGTCGTTGATGCATGTTGAGCTCCTTTTGATTGCAGATATGTTGGAGACTCTTATGGTCGGTGAAGACCTGACATTTAGTACCATAAAGGTAGTGTCTCCATATCTTAAGAGCGAAAACAATGGCACCGAGTTCGAGATCGTGGGTTGTGTAGTTCTTTTCATGAACCTTGAGTTGTCTCGATGCATAGGTAATGACTTTGTCACGTTGCATCAGAACACAACCAAGTCCTTGATTGGAGGCGTCACAATAGATAACAAAGTCGTGATTTCCGTTTGGGAGTGCTAGGATAGGGGCATCGCATAACATTTGCTTGAGAGTTTGGAATGAATTTTCTTGTTCAGGACCCCACATGAAAGATTTATCTTTTTGGGTCAACGAAGTGAGAGGAACCGTGATTTTGGAAAAGTTAGAGATGAAACGGCGGTAGTAACCTGCCAACCCGAGAAAAGAACGAACTTCGGTAGGATTTTTCGGAGCGACCCAACTTTTGACAGCTTCATTTTTGCAGGGTCGACATGGATCCCTTTCTCGTTTATGATGTGACCAAGGAATTGAACTTTTTTCAACCAAAACTCACACTTGGAGAATTTGGCATAGAGTCTTTTGGTTCGAAGGAGTTCCAAGACCAAACGCAGATGATGCTCATGTTCGGTTTTGGTTTTAGAGTAAATCAGGATATCATCAATGAATACAATGACAAAACGATCCAGATAGGGTCTACACACTCGGTTCATCAAGTCCATAAATCTGCGGGTGCATTTGTCAAACCGAAAGGCATAACCATGAACTCGTAATGACCATACCTAGTACGAAAAGAGGTTTTTGGAATGTCCTCTTCGTGGACACGAAGTTGATGATAACCCGAACGAAGGTCAATTTTTGAAAAGCACGTTGCTCCTTGGAGCTGGTCAAAGAGATTATCGATGCGAGGAAGAGGGTAACGATTTTTGATGGTGAGTTTGTTGAGCTCGCGATAATCAATGCACATACAAAAAGTACCATCCTTCTTTTTGACAAAAAGGACCGGAGCACCCCAAGGGGATGAGCTAGGGCGTATAAAACCTTTGTTAACCAACTCTTGGAGTTGACTAGCTAGTTCTTGCATTTCGAGTGGTGCGAGCCGATAAGGAGATTTTGCAACTGGTGTAGCACCAGGAACAAGATTGATTTTAAAATCCATGGAACGGGCAGGAGGAAGACCGGGTAGGTCTTTGGGGAAGACATCGGGAAAATCACAAATGACGGGAATATCCTTTACACTTTTACCTGTTTCTTTCTCCATAACAACATGGGCCAAAAAGGCAACACATTCTTGATGAATGTATTTTCGAGCTTCCATACAAGACATGAGTTTTAGCTCTTTAGTTGGTTTCTCCCCATAGATTTTTAAAGTGTCACCAGACGGAAGTGGAATGCGAATATACTTTTCGAAACAAACAATTTCAGCATGGACTTTGGCAAGCCAATCCATACCTACTATGACATCAAAGCTTCCTAATTTATTGGGATGAGCTTGATAGGAAAATCATGGTTGTTGAGGCTAAGAACACAATTAGTAAAAATGAAATCAACGGACACGAATTTGCCGTTAGCGACTTCAACGGTGAAAGATTTTGGTAATTTAGAGCGTGTACATTTAAGCATTGGTTCAAATTTTTCGGATACAAAACTTTTATCAGCACCCGTATCAAATAACATTGAAGCATAAATACCATTAACAAGAAACATACCGTTTACGACGTCATTTTCATTTCGAGCTTGATTAACGTTGATATTGAATGCACGTCCCTGCGTAACCGGTACTTTGTGTTGATTGTTGAGTGGGCATTGGTTGGCAAGGTGGTTTGGATCTCCACATCTGTAACATGCACAGACATTGGTATTCACCGGGGGTTTTTGGTTATTGGTAGGTTGAGCTAGGTTTCCTTGCGTATTCGCGCCATTTCGGCATGCCGAAGCAAAGTGGCCAAACCTATTACACGTCGTGCAATGACGGCACTTGGAAGTAGTCGGGTGGTGGTATTGGTAAGTGTTACATTTGGGAAAAGAACCGGTGTAATTTTGTTTGGGTTGTTCTTGAGTGGGTTGGATAAGAGCTTGAGTTGTTGGGGTGGTCATGGCATAGTTGCGGCTATGTAGCTTACGTTTCTTTCCACGATTATTGGGTTTGGAAGAGGTTTTGGTATCTTTGGTTTCATCGGGTGTGGTACAAATTACTTGGTGGACGGTTTTTGAGGAACCTTTAAGGGACAAGGTTCCATCTTTTACAAGATTATCGGAAATGGTAGCCGCCAACCTAATGGCTCTCTCAAGGGAGAATGGTTCGGCTACAGTGACGGAGTCACGAACAAGTGGGGGAAGGCCTCTAATATACTTAGCAATGGCCCTATCGGTTGTGTTTACAAGGTGGGGAACAAGGATGCTAAGTTGTTTGAACCTAGTGGTGTAGATTTGGTTGTTCCCTCCAGTTTGTTTAAGGTTCCAAAACTCTTCCTCAAGACCTTGCATCTCGTGGGAGGGGCAAAACTCCTCAAGCATGAGTTCTTTTACCTTCTCCCAAGGTAGGGCAAAGGCAACATCGTTGCCACGGGTGGTTCTTTCACTTTTCCACCATTCAAGTGCCCTCGATTGGAAGACACCGGTGGCACTGCGAGTCCTTAGTTCATTGGGACATTCGCTATTCACAAAAGTTACTTCGATGCTATCAAACCATTCAAGCATCTTCGAAGCACCTTCTTCGCCGGTGAAGGGTTCAGGGCCACAAGATTTGAAGTGTTTATAGTTGAAGGTAGGGGTTTTTGATGTATTAAGTTGGGAGTCAGCCGAGTGATTTGGGCTAGGAGTAGCTTGGACTTGTCTTACAATATCGGGGATGACACGCGTCATTTGGGTTGCCATGAAGGCAATCATTTTCTTGTTGGAATTATTTTTCGAACGGCGATCCATCTATAAAAAGTTTAATGGAAAGGATGAGACTTGAATCAATAGCTTTGGAGAAAAATAATTTTACACATTTTAGTCATGATAGTATGTCACGTAAGCATGTATGTATCACATTCTCTCATAAATAAAACATAGGCCACATTGAAAGTTAAAAGTAAACAATAATATAGAGACTTAGTGTGTATATATATATATATATATATATATATATATAATTATATATATTATATATATATATATTAACTTATGAGTATTATTAGTGTTTTAGATTAAGAGTAGTTCGACGCGTGAAGCTTGAGGTTGTAAAGGATAAAAGCTTAACATGAAAAAAAACATTAAAACATATGAAACAAATTTAAGTACAAAAGAGGTTTGGTTGCATTTGGAGTAGTTCGGGTATAGAACTTTTGACTAACCAAAGTGGTCAGAAAAACCTTTGAGTTCGGGATTCATGCTTTGGCCTATAGGTAGAATATTCTCGTCGACAAGTCGGTTATCGATATTCACCCTTCCGGTTACTACATATCCTTAGTCGTTAGAAAATCTGAGACTTTAGAGGGATTGAAAAATCATGGAATGGAACTAGTCATCAAGATATGGATTTCACTCCTAGCTTGATGGTGTCGTTCCGAAGTTGTGGTTGTTACTTAACTCAATGGTTAAGGGTCCACCAGAAAGAGATGCGTGAAATTATCATTAAGTTACAGAACTCACTCCTATCTCAATGATGAAATTTCAAAAACAAAAACAAAAACCAATGTAGGCGGATTGAAAGTCATCACCAAATATAGGAATCACCTTTTTTTCGGTGATGTCGTTTCTTTTGTGAGATATGAGTGTCTTCTTGTAGTTGTCTCCTTCACGCACAAAGAAAGTATCTTTTGAGGTCAAGAGATATAATGAAAGTAGTGTAAGGTAGGATTTCGAGTATTGTTAGGCAATAGATAATAAATAAATCAAATAAGCCTAAGCATGTCTACCGGGAGTCCTAAGTTATAGTCTAGGTCAAACATGAAAGTTTTACTAATTCTCTATAACTATGGCTCTGATACCAATCTGTCACACCCCAACCGATGGCGGAAATATCGGGGCGTTATAAGTGATAGATTGTTCAAAGTCAACATAGTATTTAAAGTGTCAATATGTTAAATTCCAAATTTCATTTTATTGATTATAAAACGAACATTACATAGTCTTAAAATGGAGTACAATAAAAGAAAAGGACAAGTTACATCATAACATAAAATTTGGATAAAATCTAGGTGTGTTTCTAAGTCCACCTAAGTATTCTCTTGCATAAACCTTCATTCATTTTCTGCAACATGCATAAAATATCCGTCAACACAAATATGTTGGTGAGCATACAAGTTTAAATACATAGCACAAGTATGAATAAAATATCAATCCGCATGTTTAGTATACTAATTTGAGATCAAAACTAGCATGCATTACCTAATAATCAACCGTAGTGTCCACAAGTATATGTACCACATCGTCGCAACGAATAGGTATCGATTGAATGAAAATTTAACATAAACCCATTATACAAATAGGCGGATGTGCTAGTCCTATAGCGCTATAAATGTTAAGGGCGGTTGTATTAGAATGCATAAGAGTGTATAACTAGCATGTATTCACAAATAGCATAACTAAGCATGTATTTAGATTGAGTGTTGAATGTATTGCTTGAATGTATAAGTGGGTGTATTTAAATAAGTAACATGTTGCAACCCAAAAGTGATGAAACAAAAAGGGGTGAAGTATTCTCACAGTTTCGATAGGAAAAGTTCCGAGTCGTGAGTAGGTGGATTTGGGAGGATTAGACACCGGTTAACCTAACAAGGAAAACGGTTTGTCTTAGAGTCGGATTAGAGTACTTGTACGTATGTATATAGAATCATAGAAGTCGTGTATCGCTAATGGCGGACCAAAGCACAATTCACCAACTAGTGTTGGAGATTCGGATGGTAAAGTTAGTACGTTAGTGTACCCTCCTCGAAGGAGGTCATGAGATACGAAGGTAGGATAATAATCCACAAACCTTTGTAAATACTCATATAATAGTTTAAGTGTTTAAAGTATAGATATACTACATATAATATCTCAAGTATCCGGGTGAGTTATGGTGGGAAAGCCCTACTTGAAGAACCAAAGTTCTTCAAGATTGCCATTGGAACCTTAACATAAACTTTTCAACATGGTAAAGTTGAATACTTAGTTTGGTTTATCACACTTGTTGTTATGTTAGATTACTTGAGTAATAAAAAGATATAAAGTTAAGTTCAAAACTCATTCATTTAAGGATTTTTTACCTTAACTCAAGTCATCCAACAATGAGGTTTATTGGAGACAAAGTTTGGTTCAAAGAAAATCCAAGTTTGAACAAGGTAACTCAAGAGAAACAATTTCATAAAGTTTAGCCACTTGAGAACCCATTTTAGGTGCCTCCCCCTTAGTGTTTACCATTGTAAACCTAGAGAATAGTCTATGGTTTGTTCCAAGTGGTTTCGTATGTTTTAAAATAAGATTTAAGCTTGTTAAAAGATAAAAAAAAAATCAAGGACAAAGAAACAAAATAAAAATTCAGCCTTGTAAAACTAGCTTTGGACCTCATTATAGATGGCTTCCACTTAATGTTGCCAAGGCAAAGTCATTGGGGATAGTCCTAGAGGTGTATCCATGAAGCTAGATGCAAAGTTTAAGTGTTAGAAGCAAGAAAAATGGGTTAGAATGGTGTTCTAACCTTGAAGGTTTTGTGCAGAATTTTTGTGAAGAAGAAGAGAACCTTAGAGAGAATTTGAGAGTGTTTTGGTGGGATGTAGAATGTACAAGGGTTTTGTGGGGGTGGAGGCTAGTTTATAAAGGGAAGGAGTTGGATTTGATGGGCTTTAATTAGGTTAAAAAAAGGAAAATGGGCTTAAACCCGAGTGGGTTTCGGTTTGACTAGTCAACAAAACCATCAAACTTGTTTTCGCGATTCCCGCTTCGTTATAACTCCGTTTCGCACGCGATTTTTTTCTACGTTCACCATTTTCAGAGTACTTTCATATGAGAAGAGTAATTTAACAGTAATGGTACTGGGAATTGGGTTTGGGGCATTGATCTTGATACGGTTCGAGAGTTACGATCACAAACTTGTGTTTGTGTTGAGCTTGGACCATTGGACTTTGTTTCGGGATTTTCTTTTGGGTTATTTTACGTGTTTTAAGACCCTTAATTATATTTTAAAAATTTGGGCTTGTTTACAAGTTGGTTGGGTTCGTTCATGAACACCCGGTTATGTATGATTCCGACTGAATCTATATTTATAGCGTGTCGTAAGTATATTTGAATGCATATAACGTTTCCTTTAAGCATGTGTAACATATAAGTATATAGAATAACTTTTTAATAATAATTCCATTGATCAAGACTCAAGAGTACAAGGGTATAAATTGATGAATTACAAAGTATAAGGACTAGAAATGAAACAACAAAAAGTACGGACATTACATCGTGGAAGGCGACAAGAGTGGTGTAGTAGTTGGCATCATCTCATACATGAAGGCTCAGAAATGTTTGAGGAAAGGGCATTCAGCTATTTTAGCCCTAGTTACTGTAAAGTCTACTAAGGAGAAACGACCAGAAGACATTCTTGTTGTTAGAGATTTTCCTGAGATATTCCCTGAGGACTTACCTGGCCTTCCTCCACACAGGCAGGTAGAATTTCAAATTGAGTTAGCACCTAGAGCAGCTCCAATCGCTTGGGCGCCTTACCGTTTAGCTCGAACGAACTACAAGAGTTGTCTAAGCAATTGCAGGAGTTGCTGGACAAGGGATTTATACGTCCCAGCTCTTCACCCTAGGGAGCTCCAGTACTCTTCGTGAAAAAGAAAGATGGAACCTTCAGAATGTGTATTGACTACCGAGAACTGAACAAGGTGACGATCAAGAATAGATATCCACTACTGTGTATTGATGACCTGTTTGACCGGTTAGAAGGATCAAGCTACTATTCCAAGATTGATTTGAGATCAGGTTATCATCAGTTACTAGTTTGGGAGGAAGACATCCCGAAGAGGATCTCTTCATGCTGCTCTGTCATGGTGGAACACTCAAGTCCAAATGTTGGGCGTCGAAATCGCAAACCAAACAACCTGGAATGACTTCAAGACCTTGATGAAAGAGGAATACTGCCCCCGGGATGAGGTACAGAAACTAGAGGCTGAGTTCTGGAATCTAAAGATGACAGGCTCCGAAATCAAGGCGTATGATCCCAAAGATGACAGGCTCCGAAAATGGGAATTTGGTTCCACTAACAAGCAGAACAACTCTCAACCACAACCCCAACAGTCACGGAAGTTTGACAACTATCGCTCATCTCATCAATCGTCATCTTCATCAATCATGAAAAAGAAAGATGGAACCTTCAGAATGTGTATTGAAGTCATTCCATGTAAATAATATTTCAACTTATTTAGTAAGTGTCCTACCTTGATGAAAATAATTTAATCCGTTAAAACCATTAAAATAATTTAATAAGGAAAATTCAAATTAAGTTCGGGTTTTAACTTGAATAACTGCGGATGTTACAGTCTCCCTTATTTTAAAAAATTTCGTCCCGGAATTTAATCACGAAGGGACTAATTTCAAGGATATGAGGAGACTTGGATTTCCTTATCACATTTGCAAGTGACACTTGCACGTTTGAATAAGTTTAGTTATGATGTTTTAAGTTTGTTAATATTCATAATTTATTATTTTATGTTCTTATTAGCAAAGGGGGTACAAGATTAAATTAGAATTTTTAATTGATAAGCTTTTGTATTTCAGACGGTTTGATATGATTAAGAAGGTTTCACTATGAGCGAAGCACCAAGCATTGAATCGATTCGAGACTCGACTTAGCAAACATGAGGAATAAGTCAAGACACTTTTGGATGGGTTCAAAGATGATCAATTCTTGTTTACTTATGTCATTGAGATTCCAAAGTTTCATTAGGTTAAGGTTGTTACGAGAACCGTGTTTGTTAAGATTGAAGATTCAATTTAGGAAGGGAGTATCATTGTTATAGGTTTTCAGGATAAGTGCGGTTTTGAGGGAAGACGTTTAGAAAGATTATTAAGGTCATTAACAAAAATGAAAAAATGAGTTTTAAGATTCAAGAGGACAAGATCAAAGATGGAACAATTCAAAATAATAAGATGTTTCGAGTGTAACGTTTGGTTTACATACCAAAATATTACGTTGACTTATCAAAGTATTAGGTCAACTACAACTTTAATGAAGACATGCGTACCTATAAGCGGACACTCACCCCAAGGGTTCCCACGTAAGGTAAATAGATCCATCGGTTGAATTGGATTTATATGAATACCTTGCCTAGACAGAATACCTCGACATACAGGCATCCCACTCTTCTAGCATTACATGTTTCAAGTTTTAGGACATAGACTTTGACAAGACTTGAAAACCACGAATAAAGATTCAAAAGCACATTTTGAAAACCATTTGATTAAGGCGTATAATGCCTTAGAATATTATTTAAGGTTCGTGTGTGCATTGATAAGATTCAAGGTATAAGCATAAATACATAAGGCATATAATCACATAATCAAGTATAAACACATAAGGCACATAAAATCCTATCTAAGCATATAAAATACATGAGAGAACTCATGTGTAAGGGTACTTAGTTATAGTCTAGGTTATTCCATTTCTAATAACATAATTCCCTATAACCATGGCTCTGATACCAATCTGTCACACCCCGACCGACGGCGGAATCAACAAAGCGGACGAATGGGAGAAGATTGCTCATAGCGCATGGAACTAATTAAGTTGAAATAATATTAAATGTCATTATTCATTAAACATTACAAGACAAATATGTAATTACAAAACAATCAAGATACAACCAATAACATAAGTCTTTCAATTAATCTAGGTCCAAGTCCTATATGAGCACAAGAAGATCTTCAAGTAGGAAACTTGAAATATGTTAAAAATAAAGGATCAACTATAAAGTTGGTGAGTTCCCATGGTTTAAACACACGCATATATATATAAATAAAAAGGTTTACAAGTAGCAATTCATGTCAATGGTTACGAGTTAGCAAGTTTATAGAACACATATAGTTACAACCAAACCTCGACTTGATTACAAGTTTACAAGATTGGCTAAGTGTATTTGGTTCCCATGATGAACAAGCATACGTCATCAGGAGTCGGTATTACATCGACTTTAACACCAAATAGGCTTGTTAGGCCAAAAGATCTAAGACGTCGCCAAGCTAGCAAGAGTTAATGATTGTAAACAAAATATGTATCTTATATAAGACTTACAATAATACAAATAATCATGACGAAAAGGTAAAGATGAATTGCATGTGCATTTACAAGTATCAAGATGTTTACAAGTGTAAGTTTATAAAGTTAACATGTTTCATCCCAAAAGGTGTGAAATAAAGTAAAAAAGGAAGCATGGAGAACTCGCATGATATATACAAAGTGATGATAAGAATTTAAACGAGGCTCCAACGATTTCTTTTACAAGATACCTAAACGTATTGATTTTAAGTTTAAGTTCAATAGTAAGATTAACAATTAGACGTGAACTAGGGTTCAATTGGAATTTGGGGGTTTAAGTAATTAAATAAAATAATGAATCATTATGATTTGGTTTAGTAAATATGATATAAATCAATTAAGACCAAGAGTATATTAAAAATGATTCAATAATTTAATTTATTGATTTAATAGAAATTAAGTATATTGTGTGAAAAGAAATAATTAATTTAATAATTAATTATTTAATACTTGATAAAGGTGATAATTGCACACTTATTAGAGGAATTTAAAATTATTCAAAATCATTTTATTGAATTTTGAGCTTTTTAAATGATTTATTATAAAAGGTCTTATAATATCAAGACTCTAAAATAAAAGTAAAGTATAATATTTAATATCAAGCTTTTATATGATTTATATGATTTATTATCAAGACTCTAAAATAAAGTATAATAGAAAGTTGTGTTGTTTATAAGTTTCAAAAACTTAAATCAAATTTTAAGGAATAAAATTATTGACTAATTATATATAACGTGTTTAAATATATAAATGAATAATAATTATTTAAATAACTATTTAAAAATATTTATTTAACATGTAGATTATAATATTTTAAAATAATCTACATTTGAACTATAATAGGTATATTTAAATTACATAAAATAATTAATAATACTTTTATAATCTTTGTTATTTTTTTAAAAATACTAAATTAAAAATCATAAGTTTTTAACACCTTTAAAAATTAATTTAATAATTTCTAGAAAATTTTATTTATCAAAATAATTTTTATTTTGATTAACTAACACATTCATATAATTTCTGATATTTTAAGATATATAAAATTGCCAAAAAAATAGATATTGGAGGTCGGGATCGAACCCGAGACCTCCTACATACAAGAGTGGTGTGGTAACCATTTGGGCTAAAGTCCAGTTGTGTTAATAAGTCCCTTTGAAACTTTAAAAACATAAATTGCTTAGTTACCCCAAATCCTTATAAACCCTAATTTGACTGGACCAAATTGAACCGTGAATGGTAATGTTAACAAATGAAATGTTAGGGCTTTTAATCCCCAGATAAAATCGAGTATAGAGATGTGTTTAAGTAGCCGATTTTGATGTATATCGATGATGAATAAGATAGGGTAGTCGCGACTCAAATGAATCCGGATCGAGGTGAAAATGATGATGATAATCCAATTAATCTAATGTGAAGCTCCTAAGGATTGCGATGTTCGAAACCCCTTAATCAATTGTGATTATTATTGCTTTGATCATGGGTCTCGTATGAGTTGCAGGTCGCTGATGATGACGATGGTTGTATGTGATGGGTGTGCATGTTTCAGATGAAATTACGTTGCGTAGGAGCTTAGTTACGATTAAAATATCGTGTATGTGTAATAATTTGAATGTTATTGAGTATAAATGCTTGAACGGCTTGGAGGTTTAATGGTGATCGGTTACCGAGTCTGATCCTTTCATACACGATATTAAAACCCAATTTAAGTCCTTCAATGCGGTCGAGTTAAGTTCGCAAATCAGTTGTAAACGTTTGGGGTTCGATTTCACATGTTATGCCCACGGTTGGGCTTTGCCGAAATTTGGCCGAAGATGGCTGGAGAGTCCGCTGGATTTGCGCGGGGGGGGGGGGGGGGGGGGGGGGGGGGGAGTTGTTTTTGGTTATTTTGCATTTTGGTCCCCGAAGTATTCATCTTTGTTATTTTATGCATGAAAATTTTATATTATGTTTTATAAATTACAAGTTAAACCCTTGACTTATAAAAAATAATTAAATAATAAATCAAATTAATCATTATTAAACTTTTATAAACTTGTAAACTTTATAGTTTAAGTATTTAATTCACTAATAAAAATTCATAACTACTAATGAAACCTTAAAAGTTTAATAAAATTCATTTTATAAGTTAATTATTTTTAGTAAGACTTTTCCTTTTAGTTTTTTTATTTGTAAAATGAATAATTAACACTTTATAACTTTACAAAAAGAAGTATTTATACTCCATAAATTATTACAAGTTGTTTTAAATAATTTAAAAAAATAATTCACAATATAAGTTTTATTTAATCCCTTAAAACCATTAAAATAATTTAATATGGGAAATTCAAATTAAGTTCGGGTTTTAACTTGAAAAACTACGGATGTTACAGTCTCCCCTAGTTTAAGAAATTTTGTCCCGGAATTTAATCACGAAGGGACTAATTTCAAGGATATGAGGAGACTTGGATTTCCTTATTGTAACATCCATTATTTTTCAAACTATAAACCTGAACACAAACTCATTTTGAGTTTCTATTATTAGTTATTTTAATAGTTTTAATGGATTAAATGCAACTTGCATTGTGATTATTTATTTACTTATTATTTAAAACAACTTGTAATAATAGAGTATACGTAATTTTTTTTGTATGGTTATGAAGTGTTATTAATCATTTTATAATAAATAATTAAATGGAAAATTTTAATTACTTCAAATTTATTTAGTTATAAAATAACTTGTAACAAACTTATAAAATTTTATTCATGAATTTTTATTAGTAAAAAAAAAAAGAAATAATCAAGTTATAAGGTTTACAAGCAAATAAAAGTTTTAAAGAATTATAACCAACTAATTGTTTTATTATTCAAATTAGTTTATCTAAGTCTAGGGTTTACTTTGTAATTTCAAAACTTAATTTAAAAGTTTTTACATAAAATAATAAACTTTCAAACAACAGGGACCAAAATTGTAAATATCGTTTAAAACCCAAACCACCCTCCCCCTTGCCGCAAATCCAGCTGACTCGCCGACCAACTTCAGCCAATTCTCCGGCGAGGTCAAAAACCACATAAAAATCTCCCAACTTCGAACCCAAACGATCCCAACCGGTTCACGAAGGTGGTTCGAATTCAATGGTGATCTTTAATTGAGTTAATTAGCTGTTACAAACACTAAACAAGTCGAGTAACCGTCGACCTTAAAATCCGTAGCCGTTTAGACATTAAAACTCAATAATAATCCAATTAATTGAACCCAAACGATTGATTATCTCTCTCAAATCGTATACAAACCTCAATTACACTTGAAACACACACAATCATTGAAATCAATCGAAACCCATCCTCCGAGCCTTCTAAACCTCAATTGATAAGGGGCTTTCAGTCTACAACAACCCTCGAAGCTTTACACAATTAATTGGAATATCATCAACAAATTCAAAACCATCGTTTACCTATGGCTGCGACGTGTTCATCAAGTCTTCTTAACATCATATCTAATCAAAACGGGTACTTGAAACCACCTAAGCAATCGTTTAATCATGGGGAACTAAAGCCCCATGAGTATATTCGTTAGAAACATCAAATTGATGTTCGTTTTAATTCAAGAACAATCTAGGGTTCTTGAATTTGGAGAATTTGAGTAATTAATGTTTTAAACATTTTAAAGGGGACATCTTAACACATCTGGGCTTTAGCTCGACCGGTAATCCGTGACATTTTTAGGCATGAGGTCCCCGATTCGAACCGGGCCTCTGACAACTTTTTATTTAATTATTTTTCTTACATTTCTTTTATTCAGAAAATTATTATTATACTAATTAATCTAAATAAAAATATTTTGTTAACTAAAATATTTCAGAAATTATTTAAACTAATTTTTAAAAGGTTTTAAAAACTTATGGTTTTAAATTTAATTACTTCATAAAGATAAAAAAAGTTATAAAAACATTATTAATTATTTTATATAATTTAAATGTTATAAACATATTATCGTTCAAATATTGATTATTCTAAAACATTATAAAACTATATATTAAACATATAATTATTCAAATAATTATTAAAATAATTAATTATTCATCTAATCATTTAAGCATGTTATATCATAATTAGTTAATAAATTTATTCGTTAACCTTTATGTAATTTCTTGAAATTCGTAAAACAATATAATTGCTTTATTATTTTTAAGATTTTGTATTATAAAACCTTTATGATAAATAATTTTAAAAGCTCAAAACTTTATAAAATGATTTTAAATATTTTAACATCATTTAAATAATTTTAACGTCATTTAAATAAGTATTTAGTTAATTCTTTGTATCAAGTTTTAAATAATTAATTATTAAATTAATTATTTCTTTTCATATATTATACTTAATTTCTATTAAATCAATAACTTAAATTGTTGAGACATTTTTAATTATTTTTAAACTTAATTAATTTATACCATTTTTATTAAACCAAAACATAAACGATTCATTATTTTATTTAGTTATTTAAACCCCAAAATTCCAATTGAAACCCTAGTTCACGCCTCGTTGTTAATCTTACTATCGAACTTAATCTTGAAATCTATACGTTTAGGTAACTTGTAAAAGAAATCATTGAAGCCTCGTCTTGATTCTTATCATCATATTATTACATCTTGTGAGTTTTCATTGCCTCTTTTTACATTTTTACACAATTTTGGGGTGAAACATAATACTTATACATCATACACTTATAAACGTTTAAGACTTGTAAAGCACTTGCAATTCATCTTTATATTTTGTCATGGTTATTTGTGTGTTATAAGTGTTTGTATGAGATACATAGTTTGTTTACAATCATTAACTATTGCTAGTCTGGCGACTTCTTAGATCTTTGGGCCTGACAAGCCTATTTGGTGCTAAAGCCGAGGTATTGCCGGCTCCTGATGACGTATGCTTGTTCATCATGGGAACCAAATACACTTAGCCAATCTTATATACTTGTAATCAAGTCGAGGTTTGGTTGTAACGATATGTGTTCTATAATCTTACTAACTTATAACCTATGACATGAATTGCTACTTGTAACCTTGTTATATTATGTATGAAAACCTTGGAAACTCACCAACTTTATAGTTGACCTTTTATTTTTATCATGTTTCAGGTTTACTTCTTGTGGATTTCTCTTCGTGCTCATATAGGACTTGGACCTAGTTTAATTGAAAGTCTTATGTTATTGAATGTATTTTGATTGTTTTGTAATTACTTATTTGCCTTGTAATGTTTAATGAATAATGACATTTAATATATTTCAACTTAATTAGTTCCATGTGCTATGAGCAATCGTCTCCCATTCGTCCGCCTCGATGATTCCGCCGTCGGTCGAGGTGTGACACTTATCACATTGCAAGTGACACTTGCACGTTTGAATAAGTTTAGTTATGATGTTTTAAGTTTGTTAATATTCATAATTTATGATTTTATGTCTTATTAGCAAAGGGGGTACAAGATTAAATTAGAATTTTAATTGATAAGCTTTTGTATTTCAGACGGTTTGATATGATTAAGAAGGTTTCACCATGAGCGAAGCACCAAGCATTGAATCGATTCGAGACTCGACTTAGCATACATGAGGAATAAGTCAAGACACTTTGGATGGGTTATAAATTTCATAAGTGCTTCTCAAACAGATAAATTTAACAAGGTTCAAAGATGATCAATTCTTGTTTACTTATGTCATTGAGATCAAAGTTTCATTAGGTAAGGTTGTTACAGAGAACCGTGTTTGTTAAGATGAAGATTCAATTAGGAAGGGGTATCATTGTTATATTTTCAGGATAAGTGCGGTTTTGAGGGAAGACGTTTAGAAAGATTATTAAGGTCATTAACCGAAATGAAATAATGAGTTTAAGATTTAGGAGGACAAAGTCAAGATGGAACAATTCAAATAACAAGATGTTTCGAGTGTAACGTTTGGTTTACAAACCAAAACATTACGTTGACTTATCAAAGTATTAAGTCAACTACAACTTAATGAAGACATGCGTACCTATAAGCGGACACTCACCCCAAGGGTTCCCACGTAAGGTACACGGATCCATCGGTTGATTTGGATTTATATGAATACCTTGCCTAGACAGAACACTCGAGATAAAGGCATCCCACTCTTCCAGCATTACATGTTTCAGGTATAGGACATAGACTTTGACGAGACTTTAAAACCACGAATAACGATCAAAAAAACCACATTTTAAAAACCATTTGATTCAGTCATATAATGCCTTAGAATACGATTTAAGGTTCGTGTGTGCATTGATAAGATTCAAGGTATAAGCATAAACACATAAGGCATATAATCACATAATCAAGTATAAACAATATGTAACGCCCGGTTATTTATTTATTTTGAAGCCGACGAATTAAGAAAAATAAATAAAGTCCAAAGTTGAGGGACCAAACTCGTTTATGAGAGAAATTTGGGTGAGCGGGGTGATCGATGTCGTGTGGTTGGTCAAAAATATATGATCGATGTCGTGTGGTCGGTCAAAAATATATATTAAAGAGTACCTAATCACCCTTAATAGTAAAGGGTAAGCAGGGTGTCGATCCACAGGGAATCACAGGGAAGTGCTAGCAACGATTAATTTAAAACTATTAAACATTAAAAAGAAAATTGCTGATTAATTGAATTGAGAAAAAATCAAATTAAACAAATAAAAGTTTAAGTTTGAACAATCTTGGAGAAAAAGCAACCCACTTCAGGATTCAGGTTTGGCAAAGTTACAATTTTTCTCGAATGAAACCTAGTGAGAAGTCATTAATGGTGACTTATACAGATATGATTTAAGTGATAATCATGGACTAGAGTTTAAAAGACCTTATTCACACAATTACCAATTGAATAATGAAACCCTAATTTTAATACTCAATCACACATGATTAAAGACAACCAAAGTCATAGAATATCAACATTAGATCTAAACATAATCAAACCGTTTAAATAATCAAAATCATAAATTGAATCCAAAAGAACTTAAATGGTTCAGATCCAATCTCAAATCTAGGTTACAACTAGAAAAATAGAAACTTGCAAAACCCGTCTCCCGAAGTGAATCACAATTGATTTAGTCTTGCATCATCATCGATTCTTTAACAAAATTGTAATTGATCATGTGAATCTTGTAAAATTGATGATCTTGATGATGGAGTAGCTTGAGAATGATCAAAGATTCATAATTTTCGTCCCAAAATTGTTGTGTAAAAGTGTCATTCGAATTAGGGTTTTTTTTCTTTTAAATCCCTTTAATTTAGGTCAAATCTTCAACAAAATCCCGGACCCCGGCGTCGGGGCGCCTATGGAGGCGTCGGTGGCTCCACCTCCTGTTAAACCTTGATTTTCATGTGTAACTTTTCGATACCTTTCGTTGATAGGTTGTGGGTCCCGTAACTCTTTTCCTACTCAAGTTATGCCGTTTTAAGATACCGTTGTCGTACAACTTCGGTTATCATATCTTTACTTCTTGAGCTCCGATTCTTGTCCCGTTTCTTCCAATTTCTTCGTATTCTTCACGTTTAATTACAATCACAAAATAATCCCAAAAGTAACTCTATTTCTCATAAATTTACATGTAAACCAGGAAATAAAGTCGTTAAACATTGAACTTTCACCACCCGATCACAATCCCCACACTTACCTTTTGCTTGTCCTCAAGCAAAGCTCAATTTTAGTTTATAAAACTATCATTGAAAATATACATCACTAGTTCCTTATTAAAAATCAATTAAGGTCCAAGGTCATGCCCTTATATATAAGTTTGCCTCGTTCAACAGGTTTACATTCTAGCAAGTCAATTACAGGCAAAATAAGAAATCACCCAACTAAGATTAACATGATTTTGATCTTTAGTCTCATGTGCATACCCCTCAAATAATTCACTCTTCTCAGTTTATATATGGACTAGTAAAATATGTACTAGTGTAATCACTCAATAAACCAATATACCATCTTGTCCACAAAACTTGTTAGCAATCACACCTCCACCATTTGCCTAGATCTTGCACACATCTAAAGGACTTACGGGTTTTTGGGCTTAGATACGGGTAGGAAGGTTTTTTTTTATGACTAACGCAAACCAAGATGTAGACCAAATCGTTAAAACCATCGTTATCAACATAAATCACAAAGGACTCACTTACTCCTTATGATTTTTTTTTCTTTTTTCCTTTTTTTTGAACGGCTTAACGATCGGTTATCAACTAACACATGGGCTTTATTTATCGGTTTTAACAAAAGAATGGTGTACGGCTCGACATGCTACTAAGGTAGGATGGAAAACAATAATACATGATAAATGTAAACGGGTCCTAAAATTGCCTTTGTCATTTTATGCAACATCTTGCTTATGGTTTTGGTATGCATCAAACAATACACAAGTTCTGTAACAACGTAGTATATGGCCTGCTCTCAACAATGAATATATAATTGTGTTTAAGTAATAGGCTCAAAATCTCACCAAGTAGGAATTTAGGCTAAGATATGCACATGAGTTTATTATATCACAATCTTGTTAATACTAACCAGGCATCCGTCACATTTGCAAAAATAACCTGCTAGAAAACTTTTGTTCCCGAGACTTAAAACATATGGCCATGACCTATGATCTATATCAATATTATAAACAACAAGTAACGTGTATGAAAGTTCTGGTTTTCTAATCACACTGAACTTTCCTTGAAACATCAACCATAGATCAACATTCAAGTTTTTTTTACCATAACAGACATACTGTAGATGCACACCTTCCACATACATGTTATTGTTTGACCCCCCAATCATAGATTAAACACACCAAAAGAAAAGAGACAAAAATAAACGAAACATAAAGTGTTCAACATGACACAGATAGAGTGGAGAAACACATGGACCTGATCAAGTGATCAGAGAGTGTTCTGATCTTATCCAAATGGAGGTCTGGGCAGTGGTGGTCCAAAGAAAGATTCCATCAAACTTTGATGCATGGTGTGCATGTCAAAGCTTCCGGCTTCTCCCGTTGCGTGTGAGCTTCCATCAGGTGCGTATCCCTTGGCACCCACTGTGACGGTTGAGCTTGTGGGTACCTCTCATATGTTGCGCTGGCATGTATTCTGGTAGCATACTCCAGTCCACCGGTTGTGGATGAGGCTTGATACGGCAGCCCTGCGTGGTAATCATTGTAGTGGCGAACCTGCTCCTCATACAAAAATAGTTATTATAGATTTTCTGTGCATATGCGGTCCCCGCGCATACATCCTCATATCATCACGTAGCTCTCTGTCGCATTGTTCTTGTGCTGCCCATGCATCCCTCCTTTGTTGTTCATACTCATGCGCCCTCCTATCGTAACTCTCCCTCCACCTTCTTTGTCTTTCTCGTTCGCGAGACTGCTCATCATATATGTGCCTCTGATCCAAGGTCCATCCTGAAAATCCAAATGGTCTAGCCCTGACAACTGCTTCCTGAATCTCTTCTTCCTCCGTTCGTTGCCCTTGTCGGCAGCACCCATATCCTCAGTGCCCCCACACTACCTTGTCCCGTAGTTACATCATCTGCATTCTCATAGTGAGGTACATCATCTCGTCTTACCATCAACACTCGACCACTGTCCTTGTCTCGTAGTTGATAATGCGTAGCGGTCTTCTTGTATTCCCACGATTGTCCTCCCAACCGATTAAGCTTGAACTTCAGAACAGTAATTGGAATGGCTAAAGCATCATTGGACACAACTTTTTGCTTACGCAACATCATAGTAATTAATCGACAATGTGGGATCATCAATCGGGCCCTACTCTCACGACTTCCCAAATGTTCATCATTACCCAATTGCGGTATGAAACATGTGTCTACCGGTGAGGAGAGCATGAAGTACTCTTAACTCATAATGTCTCACCTTCCCTCTATCAGAGATTCTAGGATCACATTCTTGCTCAGGATCACTGTTAACAGCTTTGGTAAAATCTTCATGTTTGCTTCTGTTCATGTTGTCAGAATCTAATGCAATGATAGGAACAACAATACATCATTCAATACCTCTCGTAGATAATCCCCAGTGGGGATTTCTAGAATTGAGCTTTCATGGAGATATTCATAAGGCCCGGGTGCAGTGTCAAACTTGGCTACTTGTGAGATTGTTTGAAACGACGTAACCATTGTCTTCCCCCCGACTTTGCCAGTTAATGTGGTGGTATGTGGTGGTTTGATCCATTTTTCTCACCACAAAGTAGACATCCATTCCATAATCTGATTCACATAACATGTGGGCGATCCATCTTGACAAATGTTAGTACTTCCCTCCACCCCAATCTTTCAAAACATTCAACCACGCCAAAACATTCGAAATTCTGGTAGTTCCATAGGTCTCTCACAGACCATGAGTGTTGTAAGATCGTTTTTGCCTTGAACTTATCCTATACAGTTGCGGTTGCATCTCTCGTGGGAATTTGGACAGTGGTTTCTTGTACTCCGTCCAGACGGGATTCCCATCAGAATCATAGTCAATGTCATCACCACTGGAGTTAGTTCCCATTGGTTCATCCATTTCATTGTCAGAACTTGTTTCACTGATGGTGCTTGTGCTGGGCCTTGAACGTTTTCCAGAGGGTTCCGAAGATGAGGCAACAGCTTTGCCTTTTCCTCTAGAGGTTGATTCCTTGGTGCGTGGCATTGTTCCTTCGCACAATGTGATACTTTTAGAAGAAAGAGAAGAAGATGAAGTGATTGCAACAAAACACCCCAAAATTCACGAACTTCAACTCCCGTTATCTCGCAAACGAGTGCGATCTTGCAAAACTAAACGGAGAGATGCGATCCTCTCGAAAAACTAAGCGAGATGCACCTAAGATTTGCTTGATTTGGTTGAGAAATGATCAAGTTGGAAATTTAGGGTTTGGGTGTTCTTGAGGATACTAGAGAGAAAGATGAAGAAAGATGATGAAGAAAGATGATGAAAAAATGAAGTTTGATCCTCTCTTACATGATTATTTCTGTTTTTAATTGTTTGTGGGTGGAAAATTTCGGATTATTTGCTTCAAAATAGGTTGACCCTCGCCCTCCTGGGCCGCGGCTTCGGTGGCGGTGGTATTGGCGTCGGTGGCGGTGGACCGGCGCCCAGCCCCAGCGTCGGTGCACACCGCCCGACAGAAACTTTCTGGGCTACTGACGCCTTCAGGCGTCGGTGGCGGTGGTTTTGTTTTTTTTTTGTTTTTTTACCACTGATTGTAAAGTAAGTAAGATAACAAAAAAAAATAGAATAATAAAAAAAACTCTATCAATAATAATATTTAGCAATCAATTAAATATTTTTGTTTGTTTTTCTGAAATCGTGCCACCTTTCGCGCACCCCACCGAAAAATTTATGATTCGCCCCGAATCGTGGATAGGTGTGTTCACATACCTTATGAGTCAAGTCTCCTCACACTTGGGTGTTTGCGTGGTCGTGCATAAAAAGAAAGAGAAATTAAAAAAAAATAAAAAATACATAGAAAAATAAGTCTTAAACTCACTTTCGTAGGAATCACGGTTGCATTTAGCATATGCAACAAGCCTTTTAAAACCCTCGGTAACCCCGAGTGGACGAGTGAAGGCTGGTGAGGGTTTCTAGGGAACATACCCACAAAGTTCTCCGAGGTGCCTCCCGGGAAGCGCTGAGTTTAGGTCTTCAGCCAGACCGTTACCTGAACCTTACTCATTGGTCGTGTATGTTGGTGTACTTACCAAGAAGCTCACCAACTCGTCGACATTTCTGCTCACATCCTACTGTTCACGTAATGTTTTCAATCGATGCCGTTCACCGTGTGTCGCACACCATCCTTAGGGTCTTCGATCTCAACATCGCCAAATTTACCAACCCGAATCACAATGTACGGTCCCATCCATTTGCTTTTCAACTTTCCGGGAAACATTTTAATCGCGAGTTATACAACCACACCCTTTGGCCTACCTCAAAAGTTTTCTTCCGTAGTTTGGCATCATGCACTTTTCATCCTTGCCTTATATGCGGCTGACGTCTCGTATGCCTCGTTCCTTAATTCTTCCAATTCATTCAAACTCAACTTCCGTGCATTTCCTAAACAGTGTAATCAAGATTACATTTTTAATTGCCCATAAAGCACGATGTGCTAGTTTACAGGTAAATGACATCCTTTCCCGTATACCAACCGATATGGGTTCGTGCCAATAGGCGTTTTAAAAGCGGTACGATAGGCCCATAAGGCGTCGTTTAGCTTGGTGGACCAATCCTTACGGTCGATCGTACTGTTTTTGTAAGATTTCTTTATTTGCCTATTGGATACCTCCACTTGACCACTGTTTGAGGGTGGTACGGTGTTGCAATTCGGTGGTCTATGCCATAACGTTTCAACAGTTTACCAAAGTGAAAATTCTTAAAGTGTGACCCCCCATCACTTATGATCACACGGGGAAGACCAAATCGAGAGAAAATATTACTTTGAACAAATTTACACACAACGTTATGGTCATTGTTTTAGTGGCGATCGCTTCCACCCATTTTGATACATATTGACTGCCACTAAAATATATTAAATTGCCAAACGAATTTGGGAAGGGGCCCATGAAATCAATCCCCACACATCAAATATGTCAACCACAAGAATTGGTTGCATGGGCATCTCATTGCGTTTCGATATGCTTCCCATTTGTTGGCATTTTATGCAATTTTTGGCAAAATTATAAGAATCCCGGAAGATAGTTGGCCAAAAGAGTCCACAAGATAGGATCTTGTGACCGGTTTTCTGTCCGCTAAAATGACCCCCGCATGCGGATGAATGTGCATGCTCTAACACATTCGGAATTTCGGATTCGGGAATGCATCGCCTGATAATTTGATCTGCTCCAACTTTGAACAAGTCTGGTTCATCCCATATATAGTATTTCACTTGGAACATGAATTGTTGTCTCTTCCTTTTGTTCCAATGATCGGGAATGGTACCTGCAGCCAAAAGTTTGCAAAAATTAGCATACCATGGTTCTGATGATATGGATAGTAATTGCTCATCTGGGAATGTCTCATTAATCTCCTGTTGTGAATCAATGGTATGATGCACAACTCTTGATAGATGATCCGCTACCACGTTCTCGCTTCCCTTCTTATCACGTATTTCCACATCAAATTCTTGTAGTAACAAGATCCAGCGTATGAGTCTAGGTTTGGCATCCTTTCTCCATTAAGTATCTGACTGCACTGTGATCAGAATAAACAATTACTTTACTTTCCATATGTATGATCGGAATTTTCTAAAGCATATACTACCGCAAGCAATTCCTTTTCGGTTGTTGTATAATTTAATTGTGCATCAGCTAATGTTTGCTAGCATAGTATATGGCAACGGGTTTCTTATCCACCCGTTGACCTAAAACAGCCCCAATTGCGAAATCGCTTGCATCACACATGATTTCAAATGGAAGTGACCAGTTAGGTGATTGCAATATTGGGCTTGCACTAATTTATCTTTTAAAGTGTTGAAAGCATGCAAACATTCTTTATCAAACACAAAGGGTACGTCTTTTAAGAGTAAATTACATAAGGGTTAGTTATGACACTAAAACCCTTAATGAACGTCTATAAAACCCTGCGTGTCCTAAGAATGACCGCACACCTTTAACATTAACGGAGGAGGTAGAGTAGAAATTACCGTAATTTTGGCCCGATCTACCTCAATTCCCGATTAGAATGACATGACCTAAACCGTTCCCTCTTGAACCATGAAATGACTTTTCTCCCAACTTAAGACCAAATTCGTTTCGACGCATCGTTTCAAAACTTGGTTAATTCGTGTAAAACTTATCAAAGGTAGCACCAAAAATGAAAAATCATCCATGAAAATTTCTAAGGACTCCCCGACCATATCTGAAAAGATACTCATCATACACCTTTGAAAGGTGGCCGGGCATTACAAAGCCAAATGGCATTCGCCTAAAAGCGAATGTGCCATATGGGCAAGTGAATGTAGTCTTTGTTGATCCTTAGGATGAATAGCAATTTGATTATACCCTGAATAACCATCTAGAAAACAATAAAACTTCTGACCTGCCAATTTTCAATGATTTGATCAATGAATGGAAGTGGAAAGTGATCTTTAGATGTGGCAGCATTTAATTCCTATAATCAATACAAACACGCCACCCGGTTACCGGCCGGGTGGCAATTTGTTCACCTTTCTCACTTTTGACTACCTGTATACCTGCTTTCTTCGGTACCGTTTGCGTTGGGCTTACCCATGTACTATCAGAGATTGGGTAGATTATTCTGCATCCAACCATTTAAGTACCTCTTTTTTCACCACTTCTCGCATGTTTGGGTTCAACTTCTTTGAGTATCGCGGGACGGTTTGGGATCGACATCAGTTATGATCTTGTGCATCACAATGAGGGACTTATACCTTTCAAATCAGCAAGTGTCCACCCTATCGCTGCTTTGTATGTATGAAGAACCTGTAACAAAGAGGTTCTTGATCTTCTTCTAAATTGGCTGCGATGATTACGGGCAAGGTGTTGTCCTTCCCCAAAATGCATATTAGGTGCTTGGAAGATCTTTAATTCTAACTCGGTGGGTTTTCCAAAGAGCTTCATTTTTTTGTCTATGTGACGCGGCAAGTTTTCAACTTGATATGTCCATGGTGGTCTACTGGCATCGATAACCATCAGGTCCAACTTTTGTTCTCCATCTCTAAAGCTTTCATATGATTCCAACCTGCATCATCACAAACAAAGCAAGTCTCTGTGGTGACGTCCTCACTTTCGTGAGGGTAACACTCATCAATGACGTCCGCCATAAAGCATTCATCATTTGGTAGAGAATGGGTGTATTAGAAAACACATTTAAACGCAATTTCTTATTACCAAATGTCATATCCACTGTACCGGTTCTACAATTTATCAAAGCATTTGCGGTGGCCAAGAATGGTCTACCAAGTATGACATTAGGTTGCTTTGTTCTATCATTTGAACATAGTCCAAACCAAGAAATCAACCGGGTAGTAAAAATCTTCAACCATAACAATCACATCATAGACGATCCCTCTAGGAAGCTTAGGTGTTAAATCGGCTAATACCACCGTGGTATCTGCCTTCGAAGTGGACCGAAATCATATTGATCATATAAGCTCCCCGGAAGGATACTTACACTTGCGCCAAGATCCAATAACGCCCCTGCCATTTTAAAGTCACCAACTTGAATTGGTATCAAGGGCGTTCCAGGATCCCGAAGTTTTAGAGGTAAGGAACCCATCAACACAGCACTCACTTTTTCTGTTAAATCAAGCCTTTTTGGAAATTTATTATTTCGTTTTTGAGTACACATGTCTTCAGGTATTAGCATAAGTCGGCACTTGTTTAATTGCATCAAGTAAGGGAATGTTGATTTTTACTTGTTTGAAAATTTCCCAAAATTCCTCTTGTTGAGGACCTCGTTTATTTAAAATCTTTGACTTGTCAGGATTTTCTAAAGCTTTGGATAAGGAATGTTGCGAACCTCCATATTCTTATCATTGACCTTAGGTGACTCTTGCTTTAACACGTGTTTTGTGTATTTGGAAAAGCTACTTTTTTATGTTCCTAGTTAATTGTATGTCCGGTTACACTCGTCATCACTTTTCCCATCCTCACCAAGATCCCACCACTCCGTCTTGAAATGGTGGTGGAGATACCACTTTGTAATCATACACTTTACCAGAGCGAAGAATACTTACCGGATTGATGTTGCACTGTTTGTACTTCTGGCACCGGACGTTTGATGTTGAGGATTGATAGTGGTATCACTAGGTAATGTTCTGGATTCTTCTCAATTGTGCCATCTCCTCTACAATTTGCCCGACTTGCTGAGCTAACGCGGTTACAGTTTTATCTCGTACCTCATTGTCTTTTTAATCTCCCTGAGAAAGTCCATGACCTCTGATAGATTATTTGAGCCTCCTTGATCAACATTAGGTTGATAATTTCTGGATATCCTTTATTGTATCCCCCTTGATTGTAGTTTTGATTATTATACATCGGTTGTCGGTTCTGATCGATTGACCTCTTGATTTGGTACCTGAAAATAAGGATTAGATTGGTTAGAGTGTGTTGCCATATTTAAGTTGGGATGATTATGCAAACCTGGATGATATGTATTAGAATTCATATCATATGCTTTCGATCACATATACTTGGTTAACCTCTTCTCCGCTCGACCTACTTGCATTGAGCACTCCATAATGGCATGTCCCAAGTCGCCACATCCTTCACACACCGGAATAACTGGACCGCCTTGAGTTGTCACATTTCCTCCATTAAGATTCAAACTCGCCAATTGACGTTCCAACATTTGATTGGCTTTCTCCAATTGTTCTAATCTTTCATTTGCGTTAACAGTTCCCGCGGATCTAACAATGGCATGTTTCTTCTTCCTATTAGACTGAGCCTGCCTTTTGGAGTTACCGCCATCTTCTCTAAGAATTCCCAATCCACCTCGACATGATTGGAAAGAAATGTTCCTCCCGTAGTGAATTCACATCCCGGATACATCGGTGGATAATCCATCATAGAAGGCATTGATCAACTCCCATTGTGGAATGCCATGATGAGGACAATTCCTTAATAATTGCTTAAATCTTTTCCGCTTCATAGAAAAGCTCACCCGGTTGTTGTGGGTGTTCCGAATATTAGCTCTTGCATCACTTGTTCGTTGAGGTGTGTAATACTCTTCTAAGAATTGTTGTTGCATATCCTCCCACGTGAAGATGCTTGCGGATGGCAAGGATAGAAACCATTGTTTGCGGCATCCTTTAATGTGAATGAAACATACTAGCTTAACTTGGTTGGTGGTAAACCCTTGTCCCCAATTATGCCACACACTGCTTCAAATTCGAAATATGAAGGTAAGGTCTTCAGTTCCTTTACCATAAAAAGATGGCAACATGTTCAAGCCTTGAGGTCTCACTTCAAAGGATCTACCATGTGCACACATGGCTTACTATTGGAGATGAGTTGACTGCAATTGAGGTCTGAATGGCTTTCAACTCCTCGAATTGGGGCAACGGTGATGGACTTGTGGTAGACCATCATGATGTTGAGGAAAACCCGGTTGAGGATGTTGATTCATTGGTTGCCTCACCCTCTTGGAGGACCTGCGTGATTGGAAAGAGTGTTGTGATTATCCTGCGTTTGGTGGTTGATATCAAGTCCAACTCGTCATCTTCCAGTCCCATCCCAACATGTGCATGTTCGATTCCATCAATTCGCCCCCGATCCCTGAGGTCTCACTTGGGCCATCGTCTTGCGGAGGTCGAATGCTTCTGAGTCCTGAAGCGTTTGTGAAGGGAGGGCTAGTGGGCCCCTATTTTTCCCCAGAGGGGCGTGGTGCCTGTGTTAGCTCCCGCTACTTGGGTTAAATGGTGGAGGGTTTTGCTGGGTGGGGAGATTTGTGCGCAGTGTGGAGGACTATCGTTAAACTGTGGAGGGGGAGGGATCGGCCCTGTTGGCGGAGATGAGGCGTAATTCCCGAGTTATTCAGATTCGAATGCGATTGCTCTCTGGAGTCTGGATCCCTTTCGAAAATGAGCGCCATAGCCCAGTCTTCAGACGCAAGTACAGCCGTGTGTTGGACCAAAAGAACCATGAACTGCACTATAGTCTACTCTAGAGGGACAAGCAGACTGAGACTGAGTGTAAAGTCTGAAGATACAAAAAGTAATGGAATGGAGCTACGAAGACCAGAGAGAACAGCTGAGCCTTGAAGACAACAAGTCTGAAGACAAGACTGGAGATCAAAGCTGAAGACAACGTCTGATGTTCAAGTACGAAGACATCAGCTGATGTTAACAGCTGATGTTAACAGCTGATGACAACAGCTGAAGAGGGCTTCTTCAGTTGTTGTGATGATTTCTTCTTCAGTAGTTTCTTTTCCTTTCAGTAGTTTGTTTACTCTTCAGTAGTTTTTTCCTTTTCAGTACTTGTAAACAACTGAAGAGGTTGTTCTTCAGTTGTTGTAGTATCAGTAGGTTTGTTTTTCAGTAGTTGTAAATAAGATGTTAACACTTAGGAACATTGTAAAAGAAGAGTCAGTTGTTGACATCTTCAGTAGTGTTTAAACATCAGTAGTTATAAAACGGTTACATGTCACTTTCAAGTGACATCAGCCTACGTCAACTCTTCCTTTATAAGGAAGGATGACTCACCTGTAATCGTGCCTTTGAGGCCGACAATCTTATGCAATATTCCTTTTGTCGGATATCTCCTCTATAACAACATTCTTTTATCGCCTTATATCGAATGTTCTTGTTTGAATTTGTCTAATTCTGAGCTATCCGTGCATATATTTGTTCAATCGATTAAACCAAGGGCTGAGATCCTAACAAATGGTATCAGAGCTGGTTAATCATTGATCGATCTAACAATTGATCATGGAAACTGTTAATCGCTCTAAGTTTGATCGAATAGCAAATTCGCAAGGATTGTTATAGAGATGAGAGTGTATCGCTTCTGGCCGTTTTTTTTGAGTTTTGTGTGGTTCTGGAGCTAAGTTTTATTGTATTTTACTGAATCTGTCTGTATTTTCACAATGACTACTTCTTCGAATGATCCTTTCAATACTGGATCCTCTACCACGCCTCCGATCTTGGTGAGGAATGAGTATAACATTTGGCAGAGAGATTGCTCCATCACCTGTCTGTCAATAGCTCAGGTGTTGGACATCTGTGGTACATGGACCACATAAGCCAATGGTGAATGATCCGGAAACAAACCAGTTGGTTCCAAAGAAGAAGGAGCAATACTCCGATGAGGACAAGAAGTTGTTTGAAATCGATGCAAAAGCCATGGAATTTTGGCTATGGCTATTCCTAATGAGATTTACTCTAGGGCTTCTGCATTGTGGAGTCTGCTCATGACCTCTGGTAATGCCATCAAAGAACAATTGGTGGTACTGATGAGGTTTTAGAAAAACAACAGGGAAATCCTCGCCCAACAATATGAGACTTTCTCTCATAGAAAGGGTGAGACTCTGACTCAACAATTTGAGCGGTTTTCATGTTTAATCTCTGAATTGAAAATGGTTAAACATGAATATACCAGGAGTCAGATGAACCATAGATTCCTAAGATCACTGCCTGAGAGATGGAACACATATACCATTGTTCTACGCTCAAATGCTGATGTTGATCGCCTATCTCTCACCCACTTCATGGGAAACTGCTTACATTCGAGAGAGAGATAGAGCAGAAAAGGAAATTGGTTTCATCTGGCAAGCTTACTGAGGATTTTGTCCAAGGGAACACTGCCCTGATTGGACATCAAGAGTCAGAATATGCGTCATCTGAAAGCCAGTATGATGAGCATATTGATTTCTCTACAAACACTTCTGAGCCTACCTTTGTGAGTGTTGATAGTATTCTGCTGGTAGTAATAGTGACAATCTATGTTTCATCATGGATGATCTCAAGGGGATTGCTGATGATGACTTAGAAGAGATGGATATTTTGAGCAAATGGCCTTGATAAATATCAGATCTCAGAAGTTCTACAAAAAAGAACTGGAAGGAAATTCCCAGGACTCTCTGCAAAACCAAAGTTGGTTTTGACAAGAGTAAGTTGAAGTGCCATAAATGCCACAGCTTGGACACTTTGCAAGAATGTAGATCATCTGGATCTAACTCTCCTCCTCCTTTTGTGACTTTTCCTGGCAATAGTCAACAAAACAGAGGGCACAAACCTGTCAATTCTGGTTATCATCATCAACCACAATCTCCTGCATATTTTGTTCCACAGGGGCCAATGCCATATCCATACCCTGCTATTACATGCCACACCAGGCCAGGTTCAAGCACCCACTGCTCAGCAACCACATGCACTCCTGAGCCCCAACCATCCCAATCTCATCAACCTAATCAACCTCAACAACCACAGCTTCTTCACACAGGAGTTGTTGACTGGAGCAGCTTACCAGATGATGGTCTGGTAATGAACAACTGTTCTCAGGTGCTGGTCAACATGGTGGTGAGCATCCTTTTGGAAATCTAGCTCTCATGGCTTTGGAATCCTCTGATGGATCATCCTCAAGTACTCTTCAACACAGGTATCACAGGTATCCTCTGAGGCTAAGGCCAAATTATGTTCTGAAACTTGCATAGCAGCATTTACCTCTATTAGAGAAGCAATGTGGCTTAATCAGTAAAAATGTAGAGCTAGAACAATAATTTCCAAAATAAAGCTGAGTTGAGTCTGTGCTTAAAGAGAAAACTGATGAATTTATAAATAAAATGCCAAATCTCTGATGATAAGGCTAGGGAGGATGTACTCTTGAGAAGTACAAAGACCTCAAAGATACTCTTGCTGTCACCCAGTAGAGTGTGATCGATGGGTACAATCTTGCAAGGGCTTTGAAATGCTTCTTAGTAAGCAAACAGCTTCCAATGTGAAGTTTGGAATTGGCTATAATCACACTGCTCCTCCTACAGATTTGCTTCAAGAGCAGGAGTAGAATCTGATGGAGAAAGTAATGACCAATCCACCTCATCATGTGATTCACTACTTGATAGAGCACCATCAGTAGTTGAAGTCAGTAGTAATCCCTCTGTGAACCTATCAGCTGATATTGATGGTTCAACTGCTGACACTCACATGATCAATGAGTTGATCAACCCAAGTGTTATCCCTAGAAGTGCTGAGAGTACTGGAGAGCAGGGGATAACATCTAGAGTTCAAATCCAATAATGACAGCACTAAAGAGAAGAAAACTGTCAGTAGGAAGGATTTGAGGCCTACTAAGGGAGGTGACAAGAAGGCAAAAAGTGCTTCTAAACTGCTGAAGAGCAAGTCTTCAGTAGTTTCATCTTCTTCAGTTGATGATCAACAGAAGATGAAGAAGAAACCATGTGAAATATGTGATCTATTCAATCATCTCACAGATGATTGTTGGTACAAAAAGGGATCCAAACTCAAACAAAAGGAGGAAAACTAAAGAAAACTTGGCTAAATGAAAACTGAGTTTGAGTCCAAGTTTGTACCAGCAGCATCAATCCTGTTACTCCTATGCCAAAAAGAAATCTAAAGGGAAGGAGTGCAACAGGACAATAGCTGAGGTTGCTCAAAAGAAGATGGTGCAACACAAGAACTCATCATCCAACACCAATACCAATGTGTCTGAAGAGCTGAAAGCTCTTTCCCAGAATCAGACCACAGCTGGTAATGATGGTTCAACATCTGTTGGGAGAGTTAACCAACTGATGGCCCTGTGTTGAACCCCAGAAAAGGAGATCCAAGCCAAAGGATCCTCTTCTACACCATCTCCTTCACCTCAAGCTATTGTGCCCAATAAACTGTTAGTTTACCATCATTGATGAGACCAGGCCAAAACCAAAAAAGGTTTGGGTCTCCAAAACTAACTGATTGTTTATTAATGCAGGTCTCTTCAACATGCCAAAGTAGCATCTGGTATGTAGACAGTGGGGGATCTATGCATATGACTGGGAACAACTCACTTCTTAATGATTACTCTCCAGGAAGGAAGGGTTTTGTTTCCTTTGGCAATGATGCAAGAGGTTACATCATCGGAAGGGCTTTGTTTCCATGGGGAAATAAGCTTTGATGATGTCAACCATGTGGAAAATCTCAAGTATAATCTCTTGAGTGTCAGTCAAATGTGTGAAAAGGCCATGTTGCCCTTTCACAAGCTAGAACTGCAGGATTCTGTCATCTAAAGTTCTGAGTTTGATTGACAAGGTATTGGATGCCACCTCTCCTGAAGGCCAACAGGACAGGAGAGTAGTGTATTCCTTAGATCTTCCAAGAAATAGATCTCAAAGGCCATCCTTGCCTATTTTCCAAGGCCTCTCCTCAAGAATCTAATCTATGGCATAGAAGGCTGGGACATGTTTACTCAAGAACATGAATCAGCTGATACACCATAGTTTAGTAAGGGGAATGCCTATTGAAGGAGTTCAAGTGTGAAAACAACTACACTGCTTGTTGAAAGGAAAACAGCACAAGGTTTCATTCCCACCTATTGAAGAACCAAAGTCCACTGCCTGCTTACAACTTCTTCACATGGATCTTTTTGGTCCTGAGAGTGATGAGCATGGCAAGAAGAAATACTGTCTGGTAATTGTGGATGATTACTCCAGATTTGTATGGACTTTCTTTCTACATTCAAGATGAAGCTGCACAGAAGATCATAAACTTTGTGTTGTATGTTGAAAAGCAGTATTCCCTCTCAGTCAAGTGTATTAGAAGTGACAATGGAATAGAATTCAGGAACAATACACTTGATGATTCTACCTTTCAAGGGAATAAAGAGGCAGTTTAGTATTCCAAGAAACTCCTGAACAGAATGGAGTTGTGGAGAGAAAGAACAGGACCCTCATTGAAGCTGCAAGGTCTAGTTGGCTGATTCTGGACTGCCATTGACCTTTTGGGCTGAAGCTGTCAACACAGCATGCTATGTGCAGAATAGAGTGCTAATAAATCAGAGGTTGATGAAGACTCCATATGAAGTTCTACATCATTTAGCCCTTCTCATTTCATTCTTTAGAGCATTTGGGTGTCCCTGTTTCATCTCAACACAAAGGATCAGCTCCAGAAATTTGATCCTAAGGTGGATGCAGGGTACTTTGTGGTTATTCATCAACTTGCAAGGCATACAGAGTCTTCAACTGCAGAACAAAAATGGTTGAAGAGACTCTACATGTCAAGTTCAATGAATCTCCAAAGGACAATTCCACAAAGCCATGTGGAGCTCTTTGATTTGGACATACTGCAATATGTTCCTTATCAATCTCTCTGCTGTTGCTCCTGTCAACAGTTCACCACCTGGTGTTACTGCTGAAGATGATGATGATAGCAGTAATCACCTCTTCAGGTTTAGTGACCAACTGCCTGTGTCTCTACACCTGCTGCTCCTGTAGCTCCAGCAGCACCATCCACAACAAATGCTGATGAGATTTCTGCATCCTCAACTTCATTTGAGTTGCCCCCATCTTCATGGTTTCAAGAATCTGCATCAACATCTGCTGCTGCTGAAGGTCCTACAACACTTGCACGGATTTGATTGTTTACCAAGAGCTGAAAAATCACCCAATGTCTCAAATCCTTGGTGATATCACTGCTGTGTTTCAAACCAGAAGCCAGTTGTCCAATTTCTGCTTCTATGCTCTCGTCATCAGTCAGCTAGAGCCAAAGAACTATCATGTTGCTTTGAGAGACAATGGATGGGTTGAAGCATGCAGCTTGAGCTTCTTCAGTTCAAAAACAGCAGTGTGGGAGCTTGTTCCTCTACCCCCAGGTAAGTGTGCAATAGGCACTAAATGGGTGTTTAGGAATAAAACTGATGAAAATGGGCTATTGTTAAGAAACAGGCCAGACTGGTTGTGCAGGGGTTTGCACAAGAAGAAGGTATTGATTATGATGAACCTTGCCCCTGTAGCCAGACTGGAGGCAATTAGATTGTTTTTGCCTATGCTGCACTCCACAATCTTAAAGTTTTTCAAATGGATGTCAAAAGTGCTTTCTATATGGTACATAAAAGAAGGAAGTTTATGTGTGTCAACCACCAGGCTTTGAGGATAATAAGCACCCAGAATGGGTATATACGCTTGATAAAGCTCTTATGGGTTGAAACAAGCCCCTAGAGCCTGGTATGAGACCTATCAAACTTTCTTCTACAGAATAATTTCACTAGAGGCTCCATAGATAAAATTTATTTATTAAGAAGGTGGATCAGCATAAGCTACTGTTCAAATTTATGTTGATGATATTATATTTGCATCCTCTGATCCCCATTGTGTGTGGAATTCCAAACCTTAATGCAACAGAAGTTTGAAATGAGTGCAATGGGAGAATTACAGTTCTTTCTAGGTTTACAAATCAAACAAAAAGCTGATGGAATTTTCATTCATCAGTCTAAATACTCAAAAGATCTTTTGAATAAGTTTGATTTAAAAAGCTGTAAACCCTGTTTACTCCCATGTGCAACACCACACAATTGGATGTGATCAGAAAGGTAAAGCTGTTGATGAAACGCTTTACAGATGTATGATTGGTCCTTGATGTATTAACAGCTTCTAGACCAGATATTATGTTTGCTACATGTGTTTGTGCTAGATTTCAGGCTGCTCCTAAGGAGTCTCATCTGATTGCAGTCAAGAGGATCTTTAGATATCTGCAAGGTACACAATCTCTAGGTTTATGGTATTCCACTGGACATCTTGCAAATTAGTTGCTTTCTCTGATAGTGACTAGCGGGTGTAAGTTGACCAGGAAAATCAACTTCTGGTGGATGTCAATTCCTAGGCAACTGGTTGATTTCTTGGTAGAGTAAGAAACAAACATCTGTTGCTACATCCACTGCTGAAGCCGAGTACATTGCTGCACTGCAAGTTGTACATCTCAAGTGCTTCTGCTTCAGAATCAACTTTGGATTATGGCATACAGAGACTAAGACTCAATTATTAATGGATAGTGCTTCAGCTCTTTGCATTGTCAAAAATCCGGTCCAGCACTATAGGACCAAACATATAAAATTAGACATCATTTTATAAGAGATTGTTTTGAAAAGGGTTATTAATCCTATGTTTGTGCCTAGTGCTGATGAGCTGCAGACATTTTTACTAAGCCTTTGGATAGTTCAACTTTCCACAACCTGGTGTATAGGCTTGGTATGCTGCAGCTAGAATAAGTGACAACTACTGATGATCTCAGTAAATACTGATGATCATTGGTAACCATGTCACATATATGTACTGATGAGTTATGTTACCCTCAGTAGTTGTTATAACTACTGAAGGCTAAATGCTTTAAGTACTGTACTTTATCTGTTCTAAACTACTGATGTAGTTACAACTACTGAAATCAGTAGAAACAGATAAGTACTGATGCCTATGAAACAACTGAAAACAGCAAAAAGGCTGATGAGTAAGGTTGAGGACAGTATGAAACAGCTGAAAGGCTATGAATTGACGAAACTACTGATGCGTACTCTCTCTTCAGTAGTTCACAAACTGCTGTTTCTTCAAACAAACGAAGCAATACCATGTCTTCAGTAGTTTCACAACTACTGATGACTAACACCAAGGTCAGTTGTTTACAACAACTGATGGCCAAACCACGGTCTTCAGTAGTTTCACAACTACTGATGACTAATACCAAGTCCTCAGTTGTTTCAACATCTGAAGTCCAACTTGTCTTCAGTAGTTTTTAAAACTACTGATGCCCTAAATCAGAGACTTCAGTTGTTTCAACGTCTGATGGTAAACACCTTGTCTTCAGTTGTTTTATAACTGCTGACCACACACCAATACCATCAGTTGTTTCAAAACATCTGAAAGTTAATACCACGTCATCAGTTGTTTCAAATACTGATGACTAACACCAAAACCTTCAGTCGTTTCATCACCGTACCCTATATATATCTGATCCCTCTTTCAGAGTTTTTCATTCTTTCCCGACCTAAAATTTCAAAAGCTCTGAAAACCTTTCACCTTCATTAATGGCGACCATGCAACTCCAAGCCTCGACACAAACTGTGTCGGTA